>ML835409.1:0-17084 GCA_009831015.1 Picea engelmannii | reverse complement strand
TATAAAAGGGAAATGATTATGTAAACTAATTGGTGGAATTGAAGAAGTAAACATTGATCCTTCCACTGTGAAAAATCATATTTTTGTACAAGAAAAAATAATAGAAAGATATAAATGGTACAAGGACATTATCGTTTACTAGAAATATGGTCAATTTCCTATTGGGATATCATAAAAAGAAAGAAGATAATTAAAAATGAAATGAAATCATTATGTATTTATTTTTGAAGTTTTTTTTAGAATAAATATTGATGGCATATTGCTCAAATGTATCGACCATTCAAAGTCTATTGAAGTCTTAAAGGAAATGAATGAAGGTGTTTGTGGTGGACATTTTGCTTGAATGGTAACATCACATAGAATCATCAAACCTGGTTTTTATTGGCCTATTTTATTCAGATATGTGCATGCTTTTGTAAGGATATGCTTACCATGTCAAAAAAAATCTGGAAAAAATGAAAAGAGTTGCTATGCCTTTAAAGACTATTTCAAAGACTATTTCAGTTGACAGTCTATTCACACTATGGGGGTTATATGTCATTGGACCCATAAATCCAAATTACAATAAATTCCACTCATATATATTAACAACAACTGACTATTTCAAAAAATGGTCTGAAGCAATAACATTAAAAGAAGCTAACTCAAAATAACTTATTCAAATTTTATAAGAAAATATTTTGTCAAGATTTGGAGTTCTAAACAAATTTATCATTGATAATGGTTCTATATTCATCAGTTCCAAGTTCACAACCTTTTTTGGCAAATTTGGCATAATAATGGGGTGTTCATCAACTTACTACTCATACCACAATGGATTGGCTGAATCAACTAATAAATATATGGTACAAATCCTCAATTTTTTTATTTTATTTTTTAACACAAACTAGTAAAAAACTTTATTCACTAAAAAGGCACGACCAAGGCTGTTGAGTACAAAAGGAAATGATGGTAAGAGAGAAATACAATGCCATATTTCTTTATTTTACATTGATATAGATGCGAATCCTATATTTCTTATCAAACTTTACTGGTTCCAAAATATTCAGAGATCATACACCATTTACCATATAAAAGACAAAACTTTACAAAATTGATGAATTAATAGACTAGATTTATGCTTTTATGAATTCTTTTGTTGATGCTGCCACAACCACGTTCAAATCAGGTAGCATCATCTTCAAATTATCCTCAAGATGTCTGTGATCTTCTTTTTCCCAGTTCTGGACAGAGGACTCTGAGGATGGCGCATTCACAATCAATTGACTTTGCAAGGACTCTCCCTATCTACGAAGAATGTCTAATTCATCCTAGAGTTGATGAATTGGCACTCTATGTTGGGATAGAGTTCCAATATCAAATGCTAGTTTCAAACTATGAGAGTCTACTTTGAGAGAGATTTGGTGGGTGAAGGTGAAATTATCCTCCATTATCTCATCAACTTCCATCTCCCGTGCTTTCTGTGGCTCTTTCCCGTTTTCCATATTGAGAAAATGAGAATAGGGGTCGATTTCTAGAATTGACAAATTCTCCATGGGATAGAAACCAACCAAACTTACCAAAGCCAGACTAAGATTAAAATTCAAACTTAGATTCCAAGAAGTAGGAGGAATGGGCCACTTCCCTGTGCACCCTCTACTTTCACAAACAAAGATTTTGGTCGTGGGAAATGTTTTTGACTGGAACCCAACAAAAATGAAAAGGAGACTAGGAAGACTTACTAGGAAATCAACCAAATTGTTTTGTTGAAATCTGACTGATAGAATAAATATGAGGTCACTTTTGCCAAGCCACTGGAAAACCACCTCCGCAAGCCACCATAGAATCGTAGGAACTCTCCACAGACAGGCTAAACTCTGGGATTCCAGAACAATTGATGAAGTAACAACTACTATATTCATATTGATATCCTACACTTCAACCAATTTACTCCACTGGGGGCCAACCTCCAGCCATAGAGAAAGCAAAAGATAGAAATGATATCCTCCTCATAGCCACCAGGTATCTGATTCCTCACTCCTCCAATGAATTTCAGAAACTATTCAAAGACATGCCGAACTCTGGAATTCCTGACCAATTGACATGTTTTCTACTTCTCCCTCCTTATTAATAACCTATAGTGGAATTATTCTATCCTTAACATACCCAACCATTATGGCTAGGCCATATCCCACAAAACATTTCTCTTTACCAGCTCTGATACCATTTTAGTAACATACCTAGCCTCCAACTAGGAAAAAATACATGCAAAATAGACATAACATGAAACTTCTAATTAAAGCCATTATTTTGTTGTTATCCATTTTCCCATAGTCTATAGATACAATTTATAATAGATTTAACTACAGTAAGAATCATAAAACTTATGCATCTAAAGCATGCCAATAATCAACATGAGATACAATTGAATCGTTCATTACAACATCATATAAGTCATTATCATTCATGTAGAGTTCATGCACAACAATAGCATATGTAAATAACTCAGTACAAGATAAAAAAACTTATCTTTATACTGACTGTTCCAAATCTCAACAGCCAGTCACCCCCGAGCATAGGCTAGAAATCCAAAAAAGAGGGTGGTCTCTCACAGTTCACTCACAACTCATAAATCTCTCAACCCAATTGATATTCTCCTACAACTATCCTGACTTTTACACCAACTCTCTTCCTCCTGACCTACCCAACCCAAGGAATGCACCATTCACTTATTAGGGATAACCCAAGGGATGCACCATCCATTTATCAAGGATAACCCAAGGGATGAACCATCCATTTATTAGGGTTAACCCAAGGGATGTACCATCCATTTATCGGGGATAACCCAAGGAATGTGCCATTCCTTTATCAAGGCCTCTCTGGTGTAGGTAGCTAGGAATCTCTCAACTGGGAACTCAAGGGAAACTACTGCTAGGAAAAACTATCAGCAAACCAATAACAACACTTGTTGTTTCAGTGAAACTCACAGATGAGTTCACTCTTATGGCATAAAAATCGAGATATTCATTTCTATAGCTCCAATTCTCTCCAATTACACTCCAGTTATGCTCCAGGATTTTCCCTCCTATGGCCACACCATCTCCAATATCTCTTTTCTTCTCTCTATCCCCCTTCCATGCACAAACTTGAATTACTACCCAATTGTTCGAACTGTTGTTACTTCTCTTTCGCTTGCCTATATTGACTCACACTCTTCCTCAAGCTCATTGTACTCAACCCCCATATGCCCAATAAATCTGGTATGTGACCACTCATACCCACCCTCTTACATGTATTCAATGATTAGATTTGGAAACACTCAATGAGAAAGATGTGACCACTCACACCCACCCTCTTACATGTATTCAATGATTCACATTGGAAACACTCAATCAGAAATGGGAAGGTTCATATACAATAGCATATTTAGGAAAATAGGTTAAATCGATAAACATGGGTAATTACCCCCTTGGACCCCTCTTGGCCAATATCCTAGACACTCCCCTCTCTTGTGGATTAATTCAGCCCCCATCTCTTGTCCATGTCCCCTTAGCAACTGGCATCACATTTTATTATTAAAACATTGAAATACAATTCACATATTACATCGCTTGGCCATATCCACATATTATATCTACATAAGCATTAATCAAACTGGGGATTATAATGGGGATGTTACATTTCCCATCCCCTACAATTATGCATTGTCCTCGGTGTAGTCTATGCTTATATACATAGATGCAATTTACATCACAATACTTAGAAATAAAATTGTTGCAATTTAACAACTCCAACCAAAATCTCATGTTCCTCTCAACTCGCTGAACCAAGGAATGCACCATTCATTTATCAGGGATTCCTAAGGGATACACCATCCATTTATCAGGGATAACCCAAGGAATGTGCCATTCATTTATTAAGGTCACACACACAGTTGGCCAGGACTCTGAGATGAGGTTCTGGAACTCTATTTGCTCAAAATGGAGTCTTGCATTATGTCTTCTTCAAAACTATAAAACATTTCTAGGTATTCCACCCACATGTTTTCTTCATTCTCCCATGTAGCATCTTCAGGACCATAATAGTTCCATTGAACCTTTACCATCCCTATAGCTTTGTTTCTGAGCACTTTTACTTTCCGGTCCAGGATGCGTACTGGTTCCACATAGAAATCCCCTTCATGCTCCACCTAGATCACATTCCAATCAATGATATGATTAGCATCAAGTACGTACTTTTTAATTAATGATACATGAAATACATTATGCACTCTCATGGATGCAGGAAACGATAACATGTATGCAACTTGCCCTATCTTTTCTAATATTTCAAAAGGACCACAATATCTTGTTTCTAACTTTGAGTAGCTTCCTAATCTTAGTGAACTTCTCTTTTCCTTCACTTTCAAAACACATGTTCTCCCACTTTAAAATCTATAAAAATGTTGTTCCTGCCTGCATAAATTTTCTGCCTATCCTGGGAAACCTTCAAATTTTTCTTAATCCTTGCCATCCGATCTTCCATTTCCTTTAGAAATTCTGGCCCAACAACTGCTTTGTTTGCTAGATTATCCCAATTAACTCAGGTGTTACATTTCCTGCCATACAATGCCTCAAATGGAATAATTTTCGAGGAGGCATGATACCCATTGTTATAGGAAAATTCAACTAAATGGATATAATCTTTCCACTTTGATGGCTGATCCATCACATACATTCCAAGCACGGCCTTAGTTATCTTGTTAGTCCTTTTTTTTTCCCGTCAGAATCTGGATGATATGTTTTACTAAGATTTAAATTTCTCCCAAAGCCTTTGAACAAACCCTTCCAAAAATTGGAAGTAAACTTTGGATCCCTTTCTTAAACTATTTCCTTCGGCACTCCATGTAGCCTAACAACTTCTCTCATATAAATATATGCAATATTTGTTGCCTTGTGTGTAGTCTTTACTGGAATGAAATGCATTGCTTTAGTCAACTTATCCACCACCACCAAGATGGATTCATGTTGCTTTATTATTCTGGGAAGCTTAGTAATAAAATCCACTGAGACAACTTCCCACTTCCATTCTGGAATGGGTAATGGACGTAGCCAACCTGCTAGGTGTCTATGTTCTATCTTTACCTTTTGGCATTCTAGACACTTGGCTATGTAATTAGACACTTATTTCTTCATTCATGGCCAAAACTATTGTCTTCTTACTACTGCAATTGTCTTATGATATCTCGGTTGCCCGAAATATGGAACATTGTGTATCTCCTTCAACACTACATTTTTCAGCTCATTGGAATTCAACACATACACCTCACCTTTTTACATGAGAATTCCATCTTCTTTGAACTCATAATAATTAAATTTCTGCTGAAAATTTCCTTGTTGTAATGTCTCTTTTATTTTTTAATAATTCTGATCTGAATTTGTTGTTGCAACAATTTTTTCTTTCATATTTGTCCCATACATGCTAATGGCTGCAATATTCACTTCATGATCTCTCCTGATGAATGCATCGACCACTTGATTTTCCTTACCCTTTATGTGCTTAATTTGAAAGTCATATTCACTCAGAAATTCCATCCATCTAGTTTGCTTAGCATTTAGTGTTGGTTGTCCAAACAAATGCTTCAGACCATAGTGGTCTGTCCTTAGCTCAAATTTCTTACCCACAAGGTAATGCATTCACATTTTCAATGCATGTACAACCACTTTTAACTCCAGGTCATGTGTAGCATAATTCCTCTCATGCTCTTTTAAGTTTCTGGACTCATAGCATACCATATTTAGTCAATATTGACTAAAAGAAATATTGAAGACTGCCTTCACAGAGGTGAAACAGTGAGAACTAGGGATTGTTTTCTCCTTGAGTTGGTGCTCAAAATAGGAGATTGGTGTCTCCTACAAGTTGTAGCTTGTAAATGAAAAGTAAAATTTATATAAATATACAAAAAAAAACATTTATGGTGTTTCATGTTAAAAATCTGTGTACTTTTCTTCTTTGTTGATCATTTGTCATGTTCAATAAGATTAATGATTAAGTGGCGTTAAATATTTCAAAAAGAAGAAATATTGATTCACCCCCCTCTCAGTATTAAACAATATTCCAACACTTTGATCTAGGTATGTAGGGTAAAAATTCCTTCAAAGAGAGGGTATCCAAACTGACAATCAAAAATCTAAAAGTTATACTTTCAACAAGCTCCATCTTGTAATGCTTATCTTGGACATATGTAGGCTTGTAATATTTATCTTGGACATTTGTAGGATCCCTCCATATTTGATATCAATGAAAACAATATTTCCAACAGTTTCCTCAAACTGGAGATGACATTCCTACCAATGGACTGCTCGACAAATTTCCTCACTTCCTTCCACCAGCTATTCATTATCTTACTAGAACCATACTGGTGTCATACTGTTCATAAAATTAAATCAAAAAATCCTTGGTAAGGCACTTATCAGGGTCTGGAAGTTTGTAGCAGATAGTTATATTCTGAAGGAGGAAGGAACCTATAAATTCCCCCGTGTCATTCATAATTTTACAGTCATGGGATTTAGTGTGATTGAAGACCCACTCCATCTATTCTACAAAAGGCATGATAGGTTCCCTGTAAGAAACCAAGTGTAGCATGGACCTCTTGATTGCAGGAAATATTGCATCATCTACTTCCTAAGCTACAAGTCATTATGCGAAGTCGATTCGGGGTAGTCTCCATTGTTACATTTTGTTGAAATATTGTTCCAAGAAGGGATTTGCACCTGTGTGGAAGTACCACTTTCTGTGCATGGATCGGTGTCCAAAAAAATGACACAAGGTTCAAAATATTCTCAAGGGGCAGCCTGATAAGGGGTTTTTTTCCTTTGGTCATCAGGTCTTCTTCCTTTCACACAAACATGAACTGGAACGAACCTCAGCATCACCAGACCATGTCCTTGGCCTCTTGGGTGTCCTATGCATGAGATATTTCATAGGAGGCATCACGTCCACAGGAAAACATTCATTATTAGAAAACATACCAATAAAGTTCCCAAAACTAGATACTGCAAAACATAAGCATACCTATTGCCAAGCAATGTTGATATTTACTCGAATAGAGCTTACTTGATAACAATTGTTTAATGTGTAATTACCAGTCATCTAACTCTTTCGGTACCAGAGTTAAAACACGAGTTATGGGATTCAATTTGGTAGCAACCAAGATGAACAAGCAAATGATATCTATTGATCATAGATTCAACCAAGCAAACAATGTAGTAAATTTTGGGGAAAATGCAATTTAATGACTAAATATTAGAGCCATGGGGAGAGATATTCTATAGTAATGGAATTCAATATAGTGGAAGTAACTCTCACTATCTTTTAATTACTTAATTGATGTGTGGAGGTGACTATCGATGGTGTTTTGGAGTTATTTAGCTTGACACACAGTGATTTGGTCAAGTTTGGGTGCAATAAAAATTCACACATGTTTCAAACACAACATTGATCTGATTATAAATGCTCACATCCATACAAAGGTGAAATATGATACACACATGTGAGGGTGAAATGGAGGATCAACATGGAATTCTAATAGAATGTGTCAATACCTGGTTTAAGGAGTTGTCTATTGTCATGTCGAGGGACCCACTTTAGTTTTTAGATGAAGTAAAGTACATGATCATAAATCCTATGGCCTAGATTAAATATTCCCTATTGATCGGAAGACTAGAATTATGCGAGCCAGGGCCTATCAGGTGTCAGGTGAAGGTGGGAGTGACATGGAAGACTGACGTAGTGCTAAGTCACCACATGTTGATATTTCATTATCCAATAAATGAGGTGACATGTCAATGGTTACACTCAAGAGAAAGGAGGGAACGATCCATTAGATCATGAAATCGATGGTTCATGTGGATTTGCTCGTTTGATCGGATGGTGAGGAGTTTATGAAGTAAAAAATATATCGGTCATCGGGTGTGGAGAGTGAGTATGCTAGATGAAATACTTTGTCAATTAGACCAATGGCCGACATATCCATCAATGTCGGTTGATTGGCGTGAGAACCCTATGCCAATACAAGCCAACATTGTGAAAACCCCCCGACAAATGATGGGCGTGACACTTGAGGTATGACATGGCGTTGTTGTACCATGGTATGAATTATGACATGGAAATCCCACTTGGCATATGATGTGGCCACAACATATTGTAAATTTTGACAAGGGAAGCATACAGATGATGACGTGGATTTTGGACGACAAACATGTGGAATATTATGTTGCACTCTAAAAAATCGCAAAAGGTTCCTTCCCTCATTGATCATCGATGACTAATATTGAATGATGGTTTTAATTGGATGGTGGGTATTGATTGAACCTCAGAGATTCACATTTAAGTTCGATTGAAAATTTTACCTACGAAGATCTAACCTTTACTTGACAGTCACATCAAAAAATGTGGGGAAAGGTTTCATGTGTGTTGGCATAGTGAACTTCCTGATGCCTGATGGGTTTTTTAGTTTTCAAGTGGTTATATTGAGTTTTAAAAGTTTCATTAAAAAATCACATCTCCATTTGACCTGATACCTTCATTGGCCCAAACCACCCGAGAGTTGTTTTCTAAATATTTTTGTGTTTATACTTCTGTTACTCGACCAATTAGCTTTTGAAGATGGTTATTGATAAATTTGGGTTTATTGTAGGATCACATTACTTGTTCAAATGATCAAAAACCAAAATTATGACGAAATCAAATAAATTCGAGGAAACACAACAATTTAAAGGATGATGAATGCAAACAAACTGCGACAAAATTAGATGCGGTACCCCAAATTTCATGAAATTTCAAGGGTTTGTTGAGTTCTCAACACACCGATAATTGGTATAGGTATAGGGAGGACAAAGAGGTATAGATGTACTTTTTTGTACCTTCCTGGAACAAGAATACTTTGCATCATATATATAACAACTTCCAAGCTAAAGTAAGCAATAATAACCACCTTTAGACATTAGACAAGTTAGATTGCTATGGATTTTAAAAATTGGATCAGTAAACCAGTATTATGACAATGATAAGTAATTTGTAACAAAAACTAGGTAAAGTGTTGAAAATCTAGCAATTCAACATGAAAAGTGAGCATTCATTAAGCACAAAATTATCCAATTGCTAGAAGAAATTTTTGAACAAGTTAGGCCACCTTTATACGAGTGTATGCAGTAAATTAATGTAGTTTTAGATGGCCTTAAAAAACTTTTATAACAACAACAATTAAGATAGTCAGTCTACTAGGGTTAAAGTTAGTAGGGTTAGTAGAACACTTGAGAGATTTGGAAAATAGGTTTTATCAATCACTTTCACCACAAGAGTTGCTTCTAGATTAGTGTCTTTACCATTCTAGGGCTATGGAGTCTCAAATTCATCCAAGATTGAAGGTTTATCTACTTGAAACCAAGAGGTAGAGTCTAAACCCTAAGGTGAAATAACATTTTAGGCCTTAGGCTTAATACTTTGAGGAGAATGATGTCTAGGGTGTAAGCAATTTTGGGCCTTAGATATTGTTTCTCCCTTCTTGTAGCTTCATTAGGTCAAAGATCAATTATCTAGGGCTAAAATCCTAAAGTGATAACACTTTAATGCTTTAGGGTTCTAACCCTAGCAAGGAAAAACTCACAAAGTTTGGACAAACAAGACCTTGTGAGAGGAAGAAGCACTTATGTTCCTCTATTAGGGTTTCAATAAAACAAGACTTCTTGCAACAAAATAGAAATTTCACCATTTACATCAACAACATATCATAGAATTGCATAAAATTACTTACTTCATCTAAGAAAACAAGAGAATTTAACCCTAATTGCAGAAATATCCATCCAAAATCAACAAACCATCCACACGAGATCCATTCCAAGCATATCTTCTGAGAGAGAAAGACCAATAACCCCAAAGGGGCCAAAATTTTAAAAAGCACTCCTCCAAATGGTGAGGAAAATATGATGAAATGAAAAAACGTAGCGCTAGCCTTATTATATGAGGGTAGTGCTACACACTTTACCACATAACATAAAAAAATTTCAATTTAAGTGGGGTCGACTTCTCATTATCCCTTTACAAAATGTAATAAATGAAAAATACATCATAATGAGCCACACATGTGAAATGCCAAGCCTCTTTAGGCAAGGACGGGGTCTCCAAAGGCCATGTGGAACTAATATAGAGTGGAGTGGGGGGAAATGATGTCTCTCCCCACCAAAAATCATGCCAACCATCACCAATACCCTAGGTATCCCCCAAACCCTAATTGCGTCAAGCCCTAGAAGATGATGTCATCACCAAAATAGGGCCAAAGTCTAGGATCTAGGTGCTACGTCTAGGCTTGGGGGAGTTGCATCTCATCTCTTCAAGTTCTATGACCTATCTACTACTGCAACATCCCTGATCCCAGTGAAAAATAAGCTCTGGGATACTCTATCCAATTTATGGGCTTCCATTCCATCTATGTGCCATCATGACTAAATCTACCAATACCAAGCTCATTTGTCCATTGTCCAGGGTTCCAAGGAACAAAGAGATGATTTCTGAAGGTGGTGAGTCACTATATGACTCACTGATCTACATCACACGTTCCAAGTTCATGCAATAAAGGAAAAAAATCCTGGGTAAAATCACAGTACATCTCTCAAAGAACCATCTCAAGCACATGCAAGACAAAACAATGTATAAGAAAACATTAGCCAAGGTTCTCAAGAAAAATTAGTCCTTAAAGCATGCAAAGTAATATGTAACTTAATATATAATCCATGTAAACACTTCACCTTAGTATCCCCTTCAAGCATCTCACCATCCTAGGACCCCATGTGAATTGACAAGTTTGAGTATGGGAGGGCCTTCATCCAACCCTATTAGGTGTGCCACCTAGATAGGAAATAAAATAACCCAGATAGAGGGATAGGTCCCAAGGGAAGCATGAAATAAAGAAACCCTTCAAGAGTAAGTGTGAAAGTGATACAGTTTTAGGGCTCACTTCATGGCTTATGATGTCATTTAATCCATTTCTATGAGCGCCTTTGTGGGGGGGTGTTCTTGCTCTCGAGTTACCACTTTCTTAAGTGCCATTTTTTCCAAACCCCTTTATCTACCATTTTATTTGTCCACTTATCATATTTGCAAGTCCCCTTTTATAAGGTTTCAAGCTATAGAATTTCTATTTGGGACTGGGGTGAGCACGAAAAGGGTAAGGCTCAAATTTGGACTGGATTTTGGGAGTCCTTTGCTATAATTACTTTCTTACTTTAGCATCATTTTATTATTCTTTTAGTAGAAGCTAAATCAACCTTTGGTCCTTTAAGTCCTCTTCTGATGGGAGAATGGACCATGACCCATTACCGAAGTTTAGTACACTATGAGAGGTTCCAAGACACACCAAGCACATCCACTATGTTAGGGACCTAACCCCTCACGTAGGTAGAACAATATATTCGGATGTAATAAAGGTCAATATTAATAAGGCCTTGCAATAAGTTAGAATAAGTCGAATGTAAGAAGACCTAATAGAAGCTTCCGCTTCTATAAGGATCTTCCTCTATATGGTTCTTTTGATAGACATATTTAGTATAAATAGGAGTCGAGGGTATGAGAACCCTAGCTTGGATATTATTGTAATAGAGCTCTACTCAACTAGAGGTTGCCCTCTCGAAGAGGCAAGTGAACATTGCTCTCAGAATCAAAGTGCTCTTTCTGGTCTTATTTTGATATCATTTTAGTGTTATTGTGGTGTTGTTCTGGTTATATTGTTGTTTATCTTCCATTTCTAGCATTTTAATTCTATTATGCATACTTTTTATATATGGAATATTACAAGTGGTATCAGAGCACTTTCCTCGGCAGAAAATTGTGCGTTGATTTTTTCCAGGGTAGAGACATATTCCGACGTCTTTAAGATACAAAGATCTGTCGTTACGTGCATAAACCCATGGTTGAGGGATTCATACACGTAGGAAATACAAGTGGTACTTAAGCACACATTTGTTGGCCACCCTTATAACCCCTGTTGGTACCCCTTTGAGTGGTAGCACATCAGACAAAACCTATATATGGATCGGCCTAGATTTCCTAAATCCCTCTTTAGATAAACTGATCGACCACTTGACTGCTATAGTGTCACCGAGAAAAACACTGGAGAAGATACTCTCTAGTACCTGGGTACTTGGGTAGTACGAATAAGGGCACGTTCTAGCCTCCTTAGTTGGTTCCCTGAGATATTGGGCCGAGTACTACTATTGGAACCTGCACGTATATCATAGAGCTATAGCATAGAGAAAACCCTTGTCTATAGAACCCTTGACTACCTAACCCTTGGGGACGAAAACAAAACATAAAACAAACAAGATCTATTATAGCGCAACTATGTTCGAGTTTCCAAACCACTACACATTTCTTCCTGGTTAAGCATTTGGGCATTTCATCACTGCAGTATTCTTCAGACCAGAGTATAACTCCGCAGGTGTTAAAAAAAAAAAGTCTGGAAATTTTTGCACCATTATTTGAGATCTATTCCATTGGATTTATCTCTTCACCCTTATCACATTCATACCTATCATTTTGCATAAATTGTTTTGACCCCACCCCCCCTTTTCAGTTCTCTCGTCATCATGGCCCATACCCATAGCCAAGACTTGGAAGCTCGCTGCAATACCTTGCAATCTAATTTCACAGAGACCCAACAAGAAGTGAGACAGCTCAGTGCCAATATTGCCACCATTAATCAAAATATGCATTCCTCCATCACCACATCAATCACTGAACTCAAAGAAGACATCAAACAAGACATGACTACCGATCTTGAATCTATCGTTTCGATGATTTGCACCAAGCTACATATCCTTGCAGATCCCCCTTTATCTGACCCACCTTTGCATACCGAAGCTGAAACTTCCTTTCATTCCCATAATTTTCAGCCCCATCACTTTCAACATGACCTACACCTTCCACGGGTGGATGAGACCAAATTTGATGGCTCAGATCCCACTGGTTGGGTAACTCAAATGGAACATTATTTCTCTTTGTACAACATAACATATGATTTGGCCAAACTCCAGTATGGTATTCTCCATCTAGATCAAGAACGTTGGTAATGGTGGCAATGGAGAAAAAATGCCTGGCAAGGGTATGTTTCTTGGGCACACTTTGTGGCAGAGATTTATGAACGCTTTGACACTGGCACCAACCATTTAGGTTGTTTGACAAAGTTGAAACAATTTGGAACAATGGAAGACTTTCTTCTTTTGAGCGACCTGCTTTTTGTACAAAGGGAATGTATGATGTTTTTTTCCGAGAATGTTTTATCAGTGGCCTCAAGGAGGATATTCGTTCCCATGTCCTCATGGCTCAACATCAGAGTTGGGTGGAGGCTACTAAAAGAGATAAGGAAGCAAAACATGTTGTCTCTTCTCAAAATCATAAACCCTCCTTTATTACTCGCACTAAACCAGTAAATCCCACTACTCCTTCTGCTCCACTAAAGATCCAAAAATTGACCAGGGATGAAATGGATGAATGCCAACTCAAAGGCCTTTGTTATAATTGTGATGACAAATATTTTCCGGGCCAAAAGTGTAAGGAACAAAATATTTTTATGGCCATCTCGGAGGATATTTTAGAATAGGATGTTGAAACTCCCCTTGTGTCTGAGTCACTTGAACCCACTGACATAACCCCTCCCTCAGACCCTCCCGAAGTAGAACCAATAATTTCCCTAAATTCTCTCACTAGCTTCTTTTCTCCCCAAACCCTCAAGATAATTGGTTACATCAAACATATGAAGGTCATCATTCTTGTTGATAGTGGAAGCACCCATAATTTTATTCATCGCCGCATTGCCCAAGAAACTCATTGCTATATCCATCCAATCAATAATTTCCAAATCATGATTTCCAATGGAGGCTCCATGAAATGTGGAGAACGTTGTGAAAATGTGTGTCTCCAAATTGGTGACTACCACCTGAAATCTCATATGTTTTCTATCGACATGGGAGGTTGTGACATTGTGTTGGGTGCAGACTAGATAAGGACTTTGGGTCCAATTCTCATGGATTTTAAGGAATTAACCATGCAATTCAACCATGAGGGCCAATAATATAAGTTCCAAGGCATCAACGTTAGTTCACCTAAGATCATTAGTTCCCATCGCATGGAAAAGCTGCTCAAAAGAGGTCATTCTGGCGTTATTCCCCAACTCCATGCCATACAAGCAACTGAGACACCCTCTGTGTTACAAGACCTCCAATCTATCCTCTTTAAATATCAAGTGGTGTTTTCCACTACCCAGGGACTCCTTCCTTCCCATGGTGTTCATGATCATTCCATTCCCCTTGTACCAAGAATCCTTCCTCCCAATATTCGTCCCTATCATCACCCCTTTTCCCCAAAAAATGAAACTGTGAAAATGGTTTAAGAACTGCTTAACACAGGCATTATACACCCTAGCATGAGCCCCTACTCTTCTCCTATGGTCATGGTCCTGAAGAAAGAAGGTTCTTGGAGAATGTGTCTTGACTTCCACGCCCTCAACAAACTCACCATTAAAGACAAATTTCCCATTCCCCTCATTGATGACCTCTTGGATGAATTGAGTGGTGCCCAGTTCTTTACTAAACTCTATCTTCGTTCTGGCTACCACCAGATACGTATGAAATAGGAAGACATTCCTAAGACTGCCTTTAGAACTCATGAGGGCCACTATGAGTTTTTGTTCATTCTCTTTGGCTTACGTAATGCCCCTTGCACCTTCCAAAGCCTCATGAATCATGTCTTCCATCCTTTTCTCCATCATTTTTTCTTAGTTTTCTTTGATGATATCCTCATCTATAGAAAAACCTGGACATACCATCTTTCTCATGTGGATCGAGTTCTCCATCTACTCTCTCAGCACCAACTTTTCCTGAAATGGTCTAAATGTTCTTTTGGCACCTTAGAAGTCGAGTACTTGGGTCATCTTGTTGGCAAGGGTGACATCAGGGTGGATCCTAAAAAGATTAAAGTTATCCAAGACTGGCCTCACTCAAAGATTCTCAAAATATTTCATGGATTTCTGGGCTTAACATGTTATTATCGCAAGTTTGTTAAGAATTATGGAAAGATTGTGGCACCTCTCACTGCACTCCTCAAAAAGAATTCTTTCACTTGGACTCCAGCAGCTGCTCAGGCTTTTAAAACCTTTAAGATGGCCATGTGCACCACTCCAGTCCTATCCCTTCCTGATTTCACAAAGACCTTTGTCCTGGAATGTGATGCTTCAGGGAAAGGAATTGGTGTTATCCTTATGCAAGAGGGTGGGCCTTTGGCCTTTACCAACAAACAACTATCTCAACGAAATTTGGGAAAATCAATCTATGAAAAGGAAATGTTGGCTATTCTACATGGCATTGATCTATGGCGCCCTTATCTATTGGGGAAACTCTTCCAAATTAAGGCAAATCATCAAAGCCTCAAGTATTTTCTAGAACAACACATTTCCTCCCTAGAGAAACAAAAATGGGTGACCAAGCTCTTTGGATATGATTATGAGATCATTTACAAGAAAGGAAAAGACAATGTGGTTGCAGATGCACTTTCCTGAAAATATGAAGATGAAGGATCCGTTTTTTCTCTCTCCTTCGTTGTACCAGATTGGATCCAAGATGTTCGCCAGGAATGGCTACACGATCCCAAAAGTTCTCATCTGATACAACAATTGCAGTCCAATTATCCAGTTTCCCCAGGGTACTCTTGGCTCCATGATGAGCTTCGATACAAAGGCCATTTGTATTTAAGTAAACAGTCAAAACTAAAATCCATAGTACTTTCTGAGCTTCATGCTACACCCACAATTGGGCACTACGGGTTTACCAAAACCTATGAAAGGGTCAAACGTTCCTTTTTCTGGGATGGTATGAAACTAAATGTTCATAATTTTGTAGCTGAATGTGATGTGTGTCAACACAACAAGGGAAAAAAACTCAAATCTACTGACACACTAAAACTGCTTCCGATTCCACCTTCTATTTGGAGGGATATCTCTATGGATTTTATTACAGGCTTACCTAAATCGGGAAATAAATCAGTCATCATGGTGGTAGTTGATCGCCTTTCCAAGTATGCTCATTTCTGTGCTCTTCAACACCCATTTACAATATCCACTGTGGCTCAACTTTTCATGGATCAGGTCTTCAAGCTTCATGGCATGCCGCATTCTATTGTTTCTGATTGCAACCCAACTTTCACCAACAATTTTTGGCAAGAATTGTTCAAGATACAAGGCACCCAATTGCATCTCAGCACAACTTATCATCCCCAGACTAATGGTCAAACTGAATTTTTCAACAAGTGTTTGGAAACATATTTGAGGTGTTTTTCATCAAAAAAGAAAAACCAGTGGGCTCAATGGTTACCCCTAGCTGAATGGTGGTACAACACTTCATACCATACAACTACCCGCATGACTCCTTCTTAAGCGGCATATGGACAAAAGCCACTTTCATTTCTCTCATATTTACCAGGTGTCTCGAAGGTCCAGGTGGTTGACCAAATGCTTATAGTTTGAGAGGCTATTCTTCGTACCCTCAAAGATAATTTGGTCATGGCCCAGAATCACATGAAGAAACAAGCAGATCAAGGCCGCTTTGAACGTCAATTTGTAGAAGGGGATCAAGTGTTTCTTCGACTGCAACCTTACAACCAAAATTCCCTCAAGGCCGACCATTGTCAGAAGTTGGTGCCCAAATTTTATGGTCCTTATACCATTCTTAAGTGTGTGGGACAGGTGGCCTATCAGTTAGCTTTTCCCAGTCATTCTAAGCGACATCCTATTTTTCATGTTTCATGCTTAAATAAGGTGATTGGAACTAAGTTCCAAACTCAAACCAACCTTCCCGAGTTGGATGAAGAAGTATCCATTTGGCTACAACCACAAGCAGTTTTGGACTAGCGTGAGCGTCTCCTATGTCAACAAACCATCAAGGAAGTGTTAGTCCAGTGGAAAGATACAACTCCAACATATGCCACTTGGGAACCAGCTACCATTCTGCAACAATTTTCACATCTCAAGCCTTGAGGACAAGGTTGTTTTTAAGGGGGAGGACATGTTAGGGACCTAACCC
>ML835408.1:22030-39729 GCA_009831015.1 Picea engelmannii | reverse complement strand
TTTTTGGTGCTTATGATTGGCTTTCATATGATGTTTTCATATATGGGAAACAAGAAAAATAACAAAGGAAATATTAGGATGGGTATGTGTCAAATATAAGAGGCTACCAACTAACTGATGGTACAAAGTGGCGTCAAATCCGAGAGTAGTATAGGTGGTAGCAAGTTTGAATCCATAACAAAAGGGAGAAGGGTTTGGTTTAGAATTTTCCATGTGAAAGTGGAAAAGAAGGTCACATGCATACTTAGAATAGGAAAGGGAAATACCTTCCTTAATTTGCAATACTTTGAGGCGAAGGGAGTAATGCAAATAGCCTAAGTTTGTCATTTAAAGTTCCTATTAAGGTTAGATTTCACATGGGTTAAGAGTTTAGGGTCACTACTACTGAGGATCAGGTTATGAACATAAAGGAAAGGTATTATGAGATGGCTTCCTAATTTAATTCTATAGACATTAGGATCAAAATGACATCTAGAAAAGTTAGTGTTAAGAAGAAAGTTATCCATTTCAACATACCAAGCTCGAGGAGCTTGCTTAAGACCATAGAGAGATTTATTAAGGTGGAAAACAATATTGGATTCATTCTGAATATAGCCAAGAGGTTGTTCCATGTAGATTTATTCTTACAAATTCCCATGCAAAAAGGTGGACACTGGATTTAACATCCATTTGATGAAACTCCCATTTATGTGAGGTAGCAAGGGATAGAACAAGGTAGATTGAATTATTTTTGGCAACGAGGGACAATATTTCATTGTATTCAATTCCTTCAACTTGAGAGAATCCTTTGGTAACTATCCAGTCCTTATGTCTTTCAACACTTTCATCTGATGCATATTTAGTTCTATACACTCATCTTGTGACGAGTTTTATTCCTTTCGAAAGAGGTACAAGATCTCAACTATTGTTCGCCATTAAAGAATGATATTCTTCATTCATTATCGTGTCCCAATCTGGATGGATAGAAGCTTCTACAAAAGTATTTGGATCACAAGTCTCTGAAACTTGAGCCAAAACAGAGGAGGCTCACTGGAACTATGAATGTGTACAGTGCTAGTTTGTAGTATCACCAACAAGATCACAAACTGATTCTCATGTTGAATCGACCCATCTCAGAAGCTATGGTGCTCGTGCAGGTTTATGTTCAATGGATTCATTTGGAGGAAGATGAGCAAGCAGAGGTGGATTTTCATCCTCATTGCCATCATTCAAAGAAGAAACTAGAATAGGGCACAAATGATGAAGATGGATCACAGGTCAAAGATGACATAAATGCTGAATTAGGTTCGCAAGCTGAGAGTTTTTCATCAAATTTAGCATCTCTTCTAATAATTATTTCATTGGAACAAGGTTGAACAAGTCTATAACCTTTGAAATCTTCAAAATATCCAACAAAAATGCACTTCTCACTTTTAGGTGTAAGGCTTTCCTTTTCTCATCAAGAATGTGATCCCATGCTTCACTACCCAATACACAGAAGTGGATTACATCTGGATTGATTTTAGTCCATCTTTCTTTCGGTGTTATATTTTTTAAAACCTTTGAGGGAGTGAGATTTACTATGTAATTGGCACAATTTATGGCTTCCACCCAATAATGAAGACTTAATCCTTTAGATTAGATCATACAATTAACCACTTCCTTTAATGTATGATTATTTCTTTCATCAACACTGTTTTGTTGTGTTGTGTATGGAACAATATGTTACATTTGAATGACCTATGTAGTGTAGTAGGTTGTAAATTTTTTGTTCACATATCCACCACCATTATCTATTTTTAACCTTTGTAGTCAATGCCCAGATTGTTTTTCTACAAGGACCTTGTAGGCCAAAAACCTGTCAAAAAATTCACACTTAAGTTTTAAGAAGTAAACCCAAGTGCATTTGCATAAGTCATCAATGGATTTTAAGAAGTAATTGCACCCAGAGAAAGAAGTATAAGAAATTGGTTGGAATACAAATCACTATGAAGAAGCTGCAAAGGGGATGAGGCATGCCAAGAGGCATGTTTTTCAAAACTATCCCAATGATGTTTGCCAAGAACAAACAGACACAAACACCATCTTTCCAAGAAACGAGAAGAAGAACAATCACCATATTTTGATTACATAGTTGTTGTAATGAACGATAGTTTGGATGACCAAACTTCTCATGCCAAAGTTTTCTAAAGTCATCACTATGAACAACAAAAATTGATGAAAAATATGATCACCCAAAGTTGTCAAATTTGTATAACCTAGTGATATCATCAATAATTCAATTTTCTAGGACATGCTTAGGATATTTTAAGTCCTTAATTACAACTTGGTGAGGTGAAAACTCTATAGTTTTACCTTCACGTGAATGAGTGATCTAATATACAGATAGAAGGTTGCAGGAAAGACTTGGAACACGATACTTCATTGAAATGACCATCATCTACCTAAACTGTTCTAGACCCTACAATACTAAGAGATCCATCATCACCAACAAATATTTATTTGGTGTTACATTCATTAAGAGTAGGAAAAATGACTTTATCCTTAGTCATATGATGAGGTGCTTTAGAATCAATAAACCACTCATTATAACAAGAAGTAGATGTTGCATTTAAGGAAAAAATAGAAGCAGAAAGTACATGTCCATGAGAAGAATAATTATAAGAAGAATAATCAAGATTGGTGTTGTGCTTCTTCATTGTTGCCTCTAAGGCTTCCATCTTTTTATTTTGGTCCTTTGTCACCATTGGGAGTAGAAGTTGGTTGAGAGGGTTTGGGACCCTTATTGCGTCTTGTTGTTGCAAGGCGTAGATTTTAACCTTGTACAATTAATTACTGCAAATGGATTCTTATTAAAATAAAAAAAGATACAATGACACACACACACACACACACACACACACACACACACACACACACACACACACACACACACACACACATTACACATAGATTTTACCCTCGAAACCCAAACTGGGAAAACCAACAATCTGTTTAGAGCCGCACCTCTAACCTTCTAATAATCATATTCTTTATTTTTTACAATACAATATACATATAGGATCCCTCAGCATCCAAACCCCTAATCCATTGACTTAGATTAGTCAACAACCCAAATTCCTTAACTGTGATTATAAAACAATCGACAAAAACCATGTGCTGAAAAACCACCAAAAATAGACGTAAAAAGCCTCCAAAAACATACGCAAAAAACCACCATATCAGTGTACAATACATGGGATCAATTTTCAAAGAATATAACACATACCCAACACAAGGATGTTGCTTATTTGGATGTTTGGTTTTATCTTTCTGCTAGGCCATTAAGGCTTTGTTGGATATACCTATAGTGCTAATCACTCCAAGTTGCAAGAGCTTATCTTGCTCTCTAATCAGAGAATACAAAAAATATTCAAGAGTGGGACTTTGGTAACAACCCCCTAGAGATTCTCTGGTGGCATAAAAGGTAGATATACATACACAATATGCACTACCAAGCTTAGAAAGAATACCAAAGATGCATTGGTCATCCTTCAAATCTATTTTATAGTCTTTAAGTAAAATTTTAAGTGTTTTGAACTTGGATAAATACTCTTCAATGCAGGGGAAATCATTAGTACTTAAAGTCATTATTTAATTTTCAATCTGGTGGGCCCAAATCACATTGTGTTTACTAAATATGTTTTTTGGCTTAGCCTAGGCTTCATCTAGGCCATCAATTCCTTGAAGGTGAAATCATAAATCATAATAGATGGACATTTCGAATAGTCTATGTGCTTCATCATTTTTATTATCTCATTTGGATTTATTTTCAACACTAATGGAGGCCTTTTATTTTCCCAAGGTAATTCGGTACAATCCTTTACTTCTTAGTACATCCTCCATATGATATTTCCAAGAGAAGTGGTTGGTATTGGTAAGCAAAAGATCACTTGGAGTAGTCATATTAAAATATGTAGGTGATATAAATTCAAAAGATGAAATTGATTATCTAGCTTGAGAGATATCGAAATAATCGGTTGTTTAAAAAAATAGCCCTGAAAACGGATTTCAGATATGACAGTTATGCCTTTTTAAAAACTGCATAAATGGTAAACAAAGTGTGACATGCCATGTAGAAGTTGGCCCACGTGGTGATGAATGCACAATGAGGTGGTTGAGTAAAAATAAATCCCTATAAGTTCACTTTTACAAATAAATTACTTATAAAGAGATCCACTTTTATAGAATAAGTGAGAATCATTTTTACAATAAAGTTACTTTATAAATTAAAATTGCATGCAAAAAGTAATTACAAAAAAATATTTAATTTACTGTATAGTAATCCATTTTTATAATTTAAGTGAAATTCACTTTATAATAAAGTTATGAGATAACTCAAGGTTGCATGAACATTTTCAACCTTGAACTCAAGATCTGTTATTAAATAAATTAACTTTCAACCAAGTGATTTAATGCAAAATATATAACAAATTTGATGGAGGGATTTTTTTTTTTTCTCTTTTCCTTGAAATGTATGCTTACTTCAAAACCCTTGTTTTTGCATGCAAAAAGAATTCAACACGACCACACACAATACCAAGTGAAATTCTGAAAAATAATTTCCAAATATCAACAATAATGGGGTTAGCTCTTGGTTAGATTACCCGAAAAATGCAAGTTTCCTTTCTGTTTCTAAGTTGTTGAGTTCACATAAACCGCAAATCAAGGAGCATACACAAATCATAAATCAGATTGCACAAAGTGCATGGAAAAGAGCATACGTAAATCATAAAGAGTGGAAAAATGAAATAAAAAATAGAAAACCAAAATAGTAACTCTGTAAAAATTTTTAAAGGACATATTCAAAGTTTATACCTCTGGATTTGACAAAAATGATCGTATCTTGGGAAAACAAAAATCTTTTCAAGTGAAATGAAAAATGTTTCCAACTGAAAGCAACTCCATACACAATGGAAGAGTTTGCTCAGTAAAAAATGCACAAAAATAAAAGAACCCATAAATGTGACAACATAGGATTCAATATTGATCTACAAGAAGAGCGGGTCATCAAACATGCTCTGATACCATTTTCGAAAAAATAGCTTATTCCCACACAGGATGAACACCTTCAATAACCACTCACACAACTAGCAAAAATCATAACACCATTGTTTTTACATGGTTAAAACCAATAAGAGGGAAACAATCCATGGCCCCAGCCAATGTGGCCACTTGAGGCAATATATTAATGCAAAAGAAAAATATTTTACAAGAGAGTTTCTCACAAATCAGTCATCAACAAATGACCCTCCATGCTCTTTAAATAAATATCATGGACCAATCGAGTGTCAAGCCACAAATCAATATAGTCATTAAGATTTAAGAGAATATGAGTCGTCAGATCACTTTATGTCTAGAACATATCGTGACCATCAGATATGTTCACTCAAAACACCACAATATCAATGTACAATACATGGGATCAATTTTGCAAAATATATAACACATACCCAACACAAGGATATTGCTTCTTTGGATGCTTGGTTTTATCTTTCTGTTGGGCCACTAAGACTTTGTTGGATATACCTGCAATACTTATCACTCCAAGTTGCAAGAAATTATCTTTCTCTCTAATCAGAGAATAAAAAAAGATTCAAGAGTGAGAGTTTGGTAAACACCCCCTATAGCTTCTCTAGTGGCATAAAAAGGTAGATATAAAGACATAATATGCACTATCAAGCTTACAAACAATAACATGTATGCATCTGTGATCCTTCAGATCTATTTTATAGTCTTTAAGTAGAATGATACGTGTTTTTAAGTTGGATAAATAATCTTCAATGCAAGGGAAATCATAAGGACTTAAAGTCATTAAGTAATTTTCAATCTGGTGGGCCTGAATCACATTGTGTTTACTAAATATGGCTTTTGGATTAGCCTAGGCTTCATTTAGGTCATCAATTCCTTGAAGGTGAAACCATAAATCAAGAGATATGGAAATTTTTATTAGTGTACATACTTCGTCATTCTTATTATCCCATTTTCTTTTTGGCATTAATGGAGGCTTTTTCTTTTCCCAAGGTAATTCGGTACAATCCATTACTTCTTAGTACATCCTTCATATGGGATTTCCAAGAGAAATAGTTGGTATTGGTAATAAAAATATCACTTGGAGTAGTCATATTAATATATGAAGGTGATGTGAATTCAAAAGATGAAACTAACTATCTAGATGGAGAGCTCTCGAAAAAATAGATTGTTTAAAAAAATCACACTAAAAATAGATTTCGGATGTGACAACTATGCCATTTAAAAAAATGCGTAAATGATAAACAAAGTGCCACATGACATGTAGAAGTTTTCCCATGTAGTGATGGATGCACAATGAGGTAGTTGAGTAAAAAAATTCCCTCATTCTCTAACTTTGCCTATAAGTTAACTTTTACAAATAAGTTACTTATAAAGTGACCCACTTTTATAGAATAAGTGAGAATCACTTTTACAATGAAGTTACTTTATACATTAAAGTTGCATGCAAAAAGTAATTAAAAAAAAATATTTAAGTTACTATATAATGATTCACTTTTATAATTTAAGTGAAATGCAGTTTATAATAACATTATGAGATAACTCAAGGTTGCATGAACATTTTCAAAAAGTAACTTAAAAAAAAGAGGTTTGAACTCAAGATCTCTTATTAAATAAATAAATTTTCAAATCAACCAAGTGATTTAATGCAAAATATATAACAAATTTGATGAAGAATGATTTTTTTTTACTCTTTACCTTGAATCTCAACAATAATGGGGTTAGATCTCTGTTTCCTCTCTGTTTCTAAGTTTTTAAGTTCACATAAAACATAGAGTAAGGAGCATACACATAAAATAAAATACTTTCTGCTCTATTTTTTATTTTTCGAGATCGCACAGAGTGCACGGAAAAGAGCATACATAAATTGGAAAGAGTGGAAAAACGAGATAAAAAATAGAAAACCAAAATACTAACTCTGTGATTTTTTTTAAAAGGACATATTCAAAGTTTATACCTCCAGATATGAAAAAAATGGTCGTATCTTGGGAAAACGAAAACATTTTCAAGTAAAATAAAAAATGTTTCCAATTGAAAGCAATGCTCCACACACAATGGAACAGTTTGCTCAGTCCAAAAATGTACAAAAAAGAACCTAGAAATGCGACAACACGAGATCGAATATTGATCTACAAGCAGAGATGGTCATCAAACAAGCTCTGATACCATGTTCGAAAAAATAATGTATTCCCACACAATATGAACACCTTCAATTACCAGTCAGACAACTAGAAAATATCAAAACACCAATGTTTTTACATGGTTAAAACCCAAGGGAAACAATCGATGACCCCAACCAATGTGGCTACTTGAGACAATATATTAATATAAAAGAAAAATATTTTACAAGAGAGTTTCTCACAATCAATCATCAACAAATGACCCTCCATGCTCTTTAAATAAATAACATGAACTAATCAGATGTTAAGCCATAGATCAATATAGCCGTTAATATTGAAGAGAATATAAGTCGTTGGATCACTCTATGTCTAGAACACATCATGACCATTCGATTACATAACTACAAATGCATACTAATTCATACTAAAGAAACACACTTTTACCTAAAGACACATTAGACCAAGTTGATATTAACTAACTCCTAAGTGTCTAAATATCCTAACAATATGTAAATTAAAAATGTGGGCTCACAGACACCATGGATATAGGAGGTGTACTTTTCCAATTGTTAATACGAAAATTTAGCTACTATAATGCTAAAGGCCATGATTATTGCTTTGTGTTAATGTTTGGGAGCTTTGTCTATCTATCCTCTATAACTATTGTTTTTAGTAGATTCAAAGGCAAATCATTTGACAAAAGGTTTTATTGCTTAGCATGGCTAGAGGAGAACAAACTCCATTCACTAAAGGATAAGTAGAACTAGTAGCTATAACATGAGTAGTAGACAATGTCAAAAGAAAAATACAATATTGAGCCTAAAGAGACCAATTATGAAAAAAAAATCATATAGGTGACTTTTCATCTCTACTATGAATCACAGGGAGAAGGTAGGTTTCCTAACCTATATAGAAATTTGTCTAGATTGATCTAAAGCTTGATTTCTTGTTATTGGGATGCCCATGTGCTGATTGTCATTGGTGCTTTCTATGTTATCAAGACTCCGTTGAACATGTCTATATAGAACATGGACAAATATATTGATTTGATCAGAATGATAATATTCACTCTGTATTTATTTTTGTGCAGTGAATGTGTAATTATCTGCAAAATCAACTACATAAAATTTTTTCATGGTGGAAACACTTCACATAATTGTTTGAATTGTAGGTCTTTCCATTGATCCCTATGTGAATTCTTGGTGTATTTATAAATTTCTTCCTCAAACTTCTTCAAAAAATCTATCACACATATATTATCTACTTTCAAATCAATCCTTTTGGAAATAACATTTGAAGAATGTAGAGCCGTGCTGCTGATATATTCATATCTCTTTCCAATGGACTATTATATTAGAAAATGATTGACCATTCATATCAATAGGATACTTTGAGTGAAACAAACTTAGATTTCCACAATGATCACATTTCTTTCCACCAACACTTTTTTTTGGTAAAATAATTCATCACCTTCTCTTTCACATATAATTTCAGATATAAAAACACGGAATGTGGAAGGAGGAGGTGAACTTGGCCATAATTTTTTACCAAAATAAAGAAAAGTGTCGTAATATAACTCAAATTCCACATGATAACGACAACAACAAGTGTCATGAACAATGATGGGTCTAACAAACCATGGTTTTTGTTGCACAAATATATTGATGAAAATTTTAACTTCTTTGTGCTCTTCTTTGAACTTATTGAACAATTCCATTTTTGTCATTGGCTATATATGTTTTGAATGTTCTTCACATTTTTTTTGTGCTATTCTTCATTACAACACATCCCTTGTATGTGGTGAAACACGAGATTTTGTCAACCAACAATTACGAGCCGATTCTTTAACATTTTATACAAGTCTATCTTTGTAGGGTTGTCTAGAAATAACTGTCCAACAAGCAAGTTCATCATTTGCATCTATTTGCAATCAAAATTTTCTATGTTGGTACAATGTTTTCTTGAGGTTTCCATCTCTTTTGCCATGTGTTGTGTCAAACGATCTTTTATATTGCTAGATGAAACAACTGTTGTTTGTATAACTCTATGTGAAACACTGACATCTTTTTTTAGATATTTTCCAAAATCTTTTAATACACTTGTTATATTGTCAAAGACATTATGTTTCACCTTTGTATCTTTTGTCTACTTTTGAATACCCAATAATGATGTAGCTTCTTTTAACTTTCTTGACTGTATTAGATAGAGTAAAAGTTGAGCTTGTACTGTTACTGATTTATCTTTGAAAAAAATATTATACATATTTTTAACACGATATCTTATATAATGCTTAACTTCTTTCTTCCCAAATTTGTCAATATCAACATTTTCTAATATTTCATCATCAATGTTGATAGATTTTCCTGCATATTTCAATTTAAAGTTTATTTTAAAAAACAAAACCCAAACATAAATTTACTAAACTATATACAAGTGTTCATAGATTATATTATCTAGATTTATGTACATACCTATAGGTGATTCAACTTCTGCTTCAATTTCAGTTTCAATGCCTTAATCAACATTATGATGCAAATCTATTTATGATTTTTGAAAAACATCAAATCCGAATTATA
Organism: Picea engelmannii; assembly: GCA_009831015.1. Classification (NCBI taxonomy): domain Eukaryota; kingdom Viridiplantae; phylum Streptophyta; class Pinopsida; order Pinales; family Pinaceae; genus Picea; species Picea engelmannii. The sequence goes on along the minus strand of ML835408.1, from coordinate 29,984 downwards.
ATCAACTATATTTTAAACAATAATTTAAATAAATGAATTCTATACTTTTAATATAGACAATATGTACATGCATACCTGGTTGAACTTCTTCTTGTCGAAAATATCTATTTACATCATCATCGTTTCGTTCTTCAATATTTTCACGTTCTCGTTTCTTTCTCCAATAATTCTCTTTCCTTTGTTCGTTATGGTGAGTTTCATCTCGAGTGCGATCAAATTTTCTCTTGCACAAACTTTTATTTCCCATGAGTATAGTTATCTGTAAAAGTTTTTAAAAAATTCAACATTTCAGAATAGTCCCAGGAAAACTTCATTGTCACAAAAATTATTAAAAAATAATATCAAGAATTTTATGTTAAACAAATCATTCACCTTGAAAATAATGTTCAAGTAAGTTTTCACCTTGAAAAAATGCTCAACAAAGCTTTCAATATATAAATTGTTATTCCAATAAAAACTTGAACTTCAAATATATATATATATATATATATATATATATATATATATATATATATATATATATATATATATATATATATATATATATATATATATATTGCATTCAAAACATCAACCACCTTGTTCAAAACAACGAAAAAGATGATTCAAACTTTTGCTTAGGAGCTGCACATATGCAAACCTTGAAATGAGTGAGTGAATTGTGTTAAATTGGTTGGACCGAAAGCGCATTTATAATATTTGGCGCCAACTTAAATAAAACGATGTGTCCCTTCATTTTTTCTCGACCGATGGAATTTTCTCACCCACCTTTCGACCGAAAAAATAATGTTTGGCCGAAAAGTGAAGAATTCGTCTATTTTCTATGGATTCTGTTAGAAAAATATATTTCTGCCGAACAAAATATTTTTTGGCTGAAAGATTATTTCGACTAAAAACCCGTGAATGAGATTGTTTGCAGGAACTTGAGAATTCCCTCCAGCTTACTTGAACTTTGGAGGTTGTGGAATCCTACAAATACTTAGAATTTAGTTTCGAAATTGATACCAACATTTGCAAAATTGAATCAACTTTCAATGGATATAATTTTTTTTTCATTTTCATTGTTTTTATCTAATTTTATTTTATTTTATAAAAAAATCACTGCATAATATTTTCAGGTGACATTTTGATTCAGTGAAATTGAATATCCATATCTCTAAATATGCATAGTGAATATTTTAGAAAAAATTATATTCAAAATCCTTAAACTGTTCTCTTCAAAAGGGTATTTTTAGATTTTAATTTTAAGTAAAAATTAAGATAGATACGAGGTGGGGGAAAACATGTGTTTAAAATCTGCAACTTTTTCAGCTTAGTCAACTTAAAAAAAATCTAGAAATTATAATATTCATCCATTAGATTCAAAACTATAGTCATAAGAAAATAGAGTCTCTGTAGATTGTTGCAGTATATTTTGTTTATCAAAAACCAAAGTTTAATAATAGATACATTCTTGGGGGGGAAATACCTCATTATCATTCCTTTCATTTTTAAGGAACATATAGTGAAACAATTGTCAAATTGACATATCAAATCTCAATAAAAATAATTTGAAAAATAATCAGTAGAAAGCTAACAAAATTCTTCACAAGTTTTGTTTTTACTGTAAAGTGAAATTATAAATAAAAAAAAAAATACTTTTGTATACCGGAGGATGAAGAACTTGTGAAAATATAGTTTTTTTTCTAATAAAACAAAAAAAAATGGACACCCATCTTCATGATTTTACCCTGGGGTTGATGTTGGTTTGAGTTGTCAGAGAGCTGAAGCCAATTCTTGAGCCAAATTTGTTTACAAAACAAATGAGGATATAGATTCCATGTCCATAGAAGATATACGGGAGTATGCAAAATTTTGCTGTAATGGTTGGCTAGTGTTAATTCAGAATGATGAACCGAACATCGGATTGGTATGTGTTATAGTTAGTAAATTTTTTATGCATTTGAGGATAATTTTCTTATAGTTCTAGATCTAGATACATATAATTGTATCTTTAGAAATAATTGAGTTGTTATAGTCATTAATTGTAGTTTGGTCATATATTAAATGAATTTTCAGTAAATATGGGACTTGATTCAACGAGTTTAAATCTGGATTGGTTGACTCAGGTATGTGTTTTTTGATATCCACATATGAGCACTTTTGTTGTCCAATCTTTACAACTTGTATGAATAATCAACATACATGAAATTTATTTTTTGTCTTAATGTGAACACATTGAACCCTATTTAATTCTTAGTTCTGTTGTTCACAAATTCCTATTTCGTCTCCCACTACTTGGGAAAGCTTGTCCCAATTCTCATTGGGAGAGTTTGAAGAGGGTGGGAGTTCACAGGTATCATTGCATGTTGAAAACAAATTTAGTTATATATGAAAATTGCAATGTCATTTAAATTATTAATTTAAAAGAAAAATGTCTTAAACAATATATAATTTATTGAATCTTAGGGTATGGTGGGTAAGATCGTGAATCAACCGACCATGAGAATGCCATCCTCTAGTGTGGTTGATGATATTTAGGTTGACACATCACATGTATTACATGTTTCAAAATTTAAAACTACAATTTAATGTGTTAAAATCATTTAAATTTAATTTTCAAATGTACAAATTTGAAATATGTAAATTTGAAATGTGTTATAGGGAAATGCAGAAAAGAGAGTGCCTGAGAGTGTGCTTGAAGAGAATGTGGAGAAGAGAGGGAAGGAGATTGATATTGAGGAGGATGCATCCATACATGAGAATGCTGTGTCTATTCATGGTGATTCTTAAATGTATATACATTACACATTAGTGAGTTTTAGTTTGTTTTTATGCTGGGCCTTTTATATATAAGTGTTCAATCTTATTTGTGTTGAATATGCTTATCTTTTCTTACTTTTTTCAAATTTTTGTTTGATCAACTTTTTAATTAAGCATTTCCTATTCATAGAAGGGTTACTCAACTAGTTTCTATATAACTTTTCAATGCTTCGACCAATCATTTTAAAATACATAGAACTCTTACATAAGCTTACTGTCGTCTAAAATGGTACATTCAATCTTATTTATGTTTAGATCATGATGCAGACCTAATTTTGAACTTGAGCATTTGATTATTTGAGAATTGTCTCTATCCCACATCAGAAAAGGGGAAGTTTCTAAATTTTCTTCGATTGCATTCCTTTCCTTCTTGTTCAAGAATGGCGTAATATGGAGATTTGTGTTTTCTGCATACAACAAAGTGAATTCTTTCTTGGGGTATTGTCAAACTCTTAACTAATTGCTTGCTAACCACAAAAACCAATATTTGTAGATTTGCAAATAAGCTATGTACTTGCATGATCTCACTTATGTTTAGATCATGATGAAGGCATATTTCAGAAAGTATTTGATTATATGTAATATGAAACATCTCATGTAGAAAGATAAAAGATTTAAATGGTTTTTGAAGAATGACTTAATATATGTGCATATTTGTGTTTTCTGCATATACATGAAAGATTATATGAGAACATCTATTACACCGCAAAAATAGGAGATAAATATTTTCTTGAAAGAATGGCTTTTAATACGAAGATTTGTGAACTTTCATAGATATAAGTATTTTCTTGGAAGAATGGATTAATATGGAGATTTGTGAGTCCTTTAATTTGAAAAGACATTTGATTATAAGAGAACATCTATTCCACTACAGAAGATGAGATAAGTATTTTCCTGGAAGAATGACTTAATATGGAGATTTGTAAATTTTCTGCATACATTTGAGTGAATTTATTTTCGGGGTATTATCTAACTCTGAACACTAAAATTGGTTACCAAACACACAATTTTTCTCCTTAAGAATTTGATAGATATGATATAACTTTGTTTAGATCAGGTAGGAAATATTGAAAGAGCATTTGGTTATAAAATAAAATTAAATATTTATGCAAAAAATGGCTTAATATGGAGAGTAACTATTTTGGAAGTTTTGAAACTTCGTGATGTAAGTTTGGTTTTAAAAAAATGCTAAAAAAAATAATAAAAAGAGAGAAATAATCTTAGATCTGTGGAACTCCGGTTGGGTATGTTATTCTTTCTCATTGCTTATTTAATAAAGTTAAATATCTTTAAAATATTTGCTAATATGTGTTATTGGTTTTTCTTTTTATTGTTACATATGTTTACATTATTTGGTGGAAAATGAGCACATGAATGTTGGAAGATGAAACTTAACACTTTTGGTACATGCCAATTTGATTTAATCACAATTTGTTTTATTTATCTAAAATGGCATGTGTACATTTTATTTTAAATTTGTATATATATTTTATTTTAATTTTTTAAATTTTAAATTTGAGAAATGTTTTCTTTTGTAGGTATGAAGAGATCTATCTTAGCGATGAATTAGAGTCAAGAATTTTGGAGTTAAATGTTAATTACCTTTTAGTTTTTGTTATTAGCCTAAAATGCCCGTGGAACCTATGTATTTGGTTGTGTAACTATGCAAACTTTCATTATATATATATATATATATATATATATATATATATATATATATATATGGAACTCAATGTTGGCATGTTTACACGTAGAGTGTGCTTGTCATTGATGGAAAGAACAACAACGACGATGGCATGCTTATAGGCAAGAACAACATCAACGATGACATGATTATAGGAAAAGTGTGCAATGACGACAAATAGGAAAGCAACAATGATAGCATTGGGAATGACGAGACCATGAGAAATTATTGTCTACAAGCTCGGGAGGACGAGCATAAGGCACAAAGTTGGAGTTTCCAGATAGCCAGAGGTTATCATGAAGGCCACAAGGAGCATGCACAGGATTCCTTAGAATCCGTGAGTTTGTAGAAGGAATCAAAGCTCAGGAAGAATAGCACAAAGTTGCACTAGAGCGCAAGTGTGTGCCATGGCTGGTGCACCAAGACCGAGGTTAACTTCATTGCCAAAGCTTAGGAGAGATAGGATTTTTAGAAATGCAGACGAGTCCCAAAGTCATCAGGACTCGCAGAAGGATCAAAGGTCGAGGCCTTTGATATTTAGAAATTATTCCAAGTCGGGAGGAAGCGTAAGTTCAGGAGGAGGAGAAAAAGTGGTCGTCGAATTGAGCACTCTGAAGAATCTGGGCCATGGGATCAGAGTCCAGACAGGAGGAACAAGTGCGCAAGAGAGTAACAGATCCCATCCGTTGGATCTCAGCGCGAAGGACAAGCAACCGTTAGATCCAGTGGAGTTGCAAGGAGGATAAGCCCAAAATTCATTCAACACTCCAAAGCTGCGAAGGAATCTCGTCTGTCCATTAAGGAAGGACACGTGGTGAGAGACCAACATTTCGCTGACTCACGAACTGGAAAAGTCAAAGGTGAGAGTTGTAGGAACTTGCAATGTTCGAGTTCATGAGTTGATACCGTTAGATCATGGGGAGTTGTGAGTCGTTGATCTGATGCTTGCAAATATTGGGAAGGCAGGAGGCAAATAACCGAGGTGAGTAGTCCTCCAACTTCGCAAGACAAAAATTCCCGATAAGATTTGGACCATTGGATCACATAGGGTTGTGGGTCGTCGATCTGACACAGACCGCTGAATCGTGAATCGAGAGTTGGAAGAGTTAGGGTTGGCTCATGTTCAAACACCCGACACGCGAGGTCGTGATTTGATCACAGTCGTTGATCAAAGGGACATCGTGGACCGTTGATCCAAAAAGTAGAGAGTCAGGGTGACTCATGGAAGATTACCCGATACGTGAAGTTACGAAGCACCCAGGAGATTAAGCCCCGGGTCAGAGTTGGAGGTCACATCGTCGAAGGATTAAGGAAGGATCTAGCATGTCGCTAGGCTCCACATCAGAGATAGCCGAGTTGCGAAACACCTTTTTGATAGGTGTTTGATCACAATTCGTGGTCATGTGGAAGGAAGGGGCTTAGATAGAAAAGTTAGCGCCCACTGTGTAGTTTTCTCAGGAAGGGAAAAGGCGCCAAAGTGATGAGTGCGAGGAGTTTTTCTTTGTAACTGCCAGAAATGACTGATTGTTTCTGCCAGAGAATTTGAAGAGGTTTCAAGGTGATCGCCAGAGGAGCTGAAGAGTCTCGAGGTAACTACTAGTGGTATGAAGATTAATCATCGAGACAATTGATAGATGAAAAAGTATCGAAGACTGTAACCACCAGAGAAGCCAAAGAATCCTAGCATAACAACCATTCATGATGAACTGACTGGGTATAACTGCACAAAATACAAAGAGTTGCTAGGATGATCTGGCTGAGGACTTGGCATGAGAAAGACATGCAAAACATATAAGAGTGAGTGCTTCTCCGATAGCTAAGCATGTGGGTAGAAGGAGACTGGGATCTCAATTTGATGTTGAGTTGAGAGGCGCAACAAACGACATGCAGAGGTAGAATAGAGCATAAAAATAGAAGAGAAGCTGAACATAATGAGACGTTGTGCAGGAGGAAAAAGAGAAGAGCATAGAAATGCTACAAAAGATAAAACACAGAAGAACAAAAAGCGTCAGGGGATGCAAGCAGGAAGACACTGATGCAGGCAGAGAAGAGCAGTGTAGGAGAACAATGATGTGACTGGTAAGCCATTCATAAATCTTGTATCACTGTAATAACTTTCAACAAGCAAATATTTATATCTCAGGGTGGTAGGGTGGTGCTAGGGAGGACAATCGTCCTCAGAGTTTCAAGTGGGTGCCTGAACATAGGGAGTTGTAGTTTCCATCTGGTTGCAACCAGAAAAACCAGGGAGGTAGGGTGGTGCAAGGGAGAACCATTGTTCTCTGTTATATAGGTTGATGCCCGTGTGACTGGAAGTTGGTGCTTCCATCCAGTTGGTGATGGAACACTCAGGGAGTTGGTGCTTCCTTCTAGTGGGTGCTAGAGAATCAAGAGAGTTGGTGCTCTAAGCAAGTTGTAGCTTGTACAGGTTGGTGCCTGTGTGACTGGAATTTTGTGCTTCCATCCAATTGGTGTTGGATGTAACATCCCACTCTGGCACACTGAGCGAACTTATTCTTTGAGGACATTTTATCGAAAGTGATCCAAATTATTATGCTATTAAAACATTTGATTTTGATTAGGAGGCATTATGGGTTGATGTCATTTTGTTTTGTTGCATTGACATAGACAGGTGCTATTGACTCAGTTTTACTAAGTGTGCATGATTTCGGACCTCGAGGATGCAGAGGCATCGATGGAACCCCTTGGACCCCGGATCGAGTTGGGGAGTGAACTAATGGGGTTTGATTGTTTTATATTTGATATTAGTGCATCTGATTAGATGATATGATATGGATATATTTTTGACATGATTCATTGATGATGTAGGATGACAATAGCTTGCTGACGAGACTCACATGTGGAGTAGAGGGGTCACACTCGACTACCAGAGATGTTGAGGGAGAGGTGTGGACAACATCCCTGGCACAACTTACTAGCACTCTCATCGTGGCTCGAACTGTAGGTTAATGATTACCTAATTCGATAGGACCCACGATGTCATGAGGGCAGACTACGACAGTCTCTCATGATTATTCTAAGGGGCGCACAATAAGGCAGGGGACTTATTCCTTAGAGGCCCTTAGTCTCCCACAAGATCACCTGGCGGAGTATTGACTTTAGGGGTTTTTGATGTCTACCAAGTCAGTCAAGAGGCGAGTGGCACCCTTGGAACACGTGGTGCGTCCTGAAGGGAACGTCGCGCAATAAAAATGGAAAGAAGTGAGTGGCACCCTTGGAGCACGTGGTGCGTCCTGAAGGGCACGTCGCGCAAGAGAAACATAAAGAGGTGAGTGGCACCCTTGGAGCACCTAGTGTGTCCTGAAGGGCACGTCACGTGGTTAGTTAATAATTGGATAAACCTAGATGGCTTAGGACAATAAAGTGTTAAGGAAGATTTGAAACCTTTCCCTTAAAAAAAAATGTCGCCCAGTCTAGGAAAGTAAGGTCCAGGTCTAAATTTTACCT
>ML835408.1:11723-21916 GCA_009831015.1 Picea engelmannii | reverse complement strand
ACAAGAAGGGGGTAAACAATTAAAGTGATTTATAAATATCTTTTGGGATAAAACTTAAAAAGGGGAAATGATTGTTTTAATTTATTATGCTAATTAAAAATTTAATTCATTAAAAAGGGGAAAAAGGGGAAAAAGGGTAAGTTTCTACACATGCCTTTTTGAGTTTAATTAAAAAGGGAAAAAGGGGAAATCTAAAATAATTAGGAAACTAGGAAAAAGCGGGAACCATAAAAGAAAGGGGAAACACTAGGAAAAAACAGTTAGTCCAACTTAGTAAGGTATCTACCATTTAAAAACTTTCTAATTTAAACTGAACTAGCAAATTAATAATGGGGAAAGTCATTAAAAACTGTAAGGGAATTTGGGGACACCGAGGAGCGATTCTAGGAGTGACTCTAGGTGGGTGAGGAAAATAAGGGTATTTAATTAATTAAAGAAATTGGTTTTTGGAGGAATGAAGGGGATGGGTGACACATGTACGAGGACGATTATTATGAATTAAGTTTATGAAAAATGATTTAAAAAGGGTTTTGGGAAAGTTTTTGATTAAGAAAATCTTTATAAAGGAGGGAGGAGGAGGAGGAAGAGGATCTCTTTTTTTGGCGTAACATTACGTTGCAGAAATTAGCTTGTGGGAGTTGGGATACCCAGCTCGGTGAGCAGTGGTAGCACAGCCTTGCGAGGCGATCTGGGAGCTGGTTGATTCTTTGATTAGTGTGCGTGGCCCCTTTGCGGCTTGCGGGGCTAAGGGGGAAGAAGAGTACCCCTAGCGTTGGCTGGGAGGTATCGATGAAGTCTCATCGGCCGGCAAGTGGGAGTTGCATGAAGCACGCGGGACATCAACTCAGAGCGAGCGATTGGGCAACGATATGCTTTCTTTATTTTTTCATGGTAGATTGTTAGTATGATTTATGATTTTAGATCTGCATGTTTAATTGGGTAAGGAAAATGATTGTCTTAGCATTTTAGTTGATGACTGAATTTTTCCCTAGCCTTTAGCTCATTGATTGATTGACTCCCATGACCTTCGATTCCTGGCATGTCTTGACTGCCCTGTGGTGTATTTATTTGTGATGATTGTGGTTGTTTTTGCCTTTTGTCCCTAGATCATCAGTCTTCGCTCGAGCAGTCGGCCAAGAGCCTGATCTACGGTCGTCGCTTTGGCGTTAATAGACCTATGGATCTCAATGCCCTACTTTTTTGTGCGTAGATGATGAACGAAGGACGTTCCTGTCATCCGTCTACCTCCGTTGTTTTCCTTGGCTGATTGTTTTGACTTGCGCCATATAGCAAATACCTCCACATATGGATTTCCTTGCGTCCTTTCTAGTTTATCTCTGCGTTGGTTGTTCCCCGCGCCTTAAGGGATTAACCTTGGATCTTTGCGCTCTCTTACGGTCGTTTGCGTTTTATTGTTTTATGCGTTTGTGTTATTACACTAATCTCAACACTGGTTTGGTGTATGGACTGTGATTTCTTTATTTTATTGATTGATATTCCTTAGTTATTGACTGCCATTTCACTTGGTGACTGTGATCTAAAATTTGATTTTTGTGTATGATTTTATAATGAACAAATTATAATAAGGAGCCAATGTTTATAGTTTTAGGCACCGTTATCATTTTTTATAACAATCGTGTGGTAGTGTACCGAAACGTTCTTGTTGGACATCGATTGTATTTGGATTTTGGACAGTGAGTTGTTAACTAGAATACCCAATGTTTACCTTATTTTTGACTGTGTTTCATATATATTTTTATGCTTTTAAACTCGTTGAAGACGTTTTGATAGCGTGCTGCTCCTTGAGTGAAATTAGAATTTCTTTACTGTGTCATGTCCTTGTGGATTTCCCAGTAAAGTGAAAGGAAATGGTGTTATGGTGCCTGTGATTTTAGTTAAAGGCATTTATGATTTTTATTTAATGGTAATGCGAAATTATATATTGTTTATGTACAACGATTGCCTTATTTTTAAATGATAGAAATCCATTTCCTATCTGGTGTGTGTGCGCAACGATTTGCCAAACCTTAATGACAACAACGACATTCCTTTCAGGGGTGGTTGTACTGCATTTCCCCTTAATTATTGACTGTGTGTTACTGTTGAATGACCACGTTTTCCCATTAATCATTGACTGTGTGTTGTTGTTGAATGACCATGTTGGCCCCTTATTGTGTAGCATATTTGGTATTTGGTTGACTGCGTTGCTATTGAGTGGATACGATTTTCCCTTTAAAGGTGGATTGAGCTTTGTTGTTGCATGGATGCGATTTTCCTTTAATTTGATTGAGTTTGCTGTCGACTAGGCACGTTTTTCTATTAAATTTGTATACTGTGTTTTGCTGATGTGTGGAACAAATGGTTAACCTCAGCGATTTCAATTAAATGGTTAATCTCAACAAATTTATGTATCCCTTCCTGTGTGTATTACGTTGATTTTATTGTTGCCGAATAATGACCACGAATTTGCTGATAAGTAGCATAGCAGATTGCCTTTAAATTTGATTGAGTTTTGCTATTGATTGACCACGTTTTTCTTTTAAATTGTGACTGCGTTGTTGTTGAATGACCACAAGTTGATCCTTCTTCTGTTTTGTATTGTCTTTTATCCTCTTTCAATTTGAGTGTACCCAACGTTCTCACTGCCCAACCTAATTGCTACATCAATGTCTTGGGTCCATTAATTTCGATGTTATTTGCTACAACGAGTTATTGGACAACAGATTCCTTCTCAATGAGTATTTTCTGCAGCGAGTTAATGGTCAATAGTCATGTTAATTGCCTTGTTATCTGCTATATTAATTGTCATGTAATTGTCATATTAATTTCCATGTTATTTGCTACAATGAGTTAATGGTCAACAAATTCCTTCTTAATAATTAATTGCCACAGCGAGTTAAATGGTCAGTAGTCGTGTTAATTGCCTTGTTACTGCTATATTAATTGTTATGTTAATTGTCATGTTAATTGTCATGTTAATTGCCTTGTTATTACTATATTAATTGTTATGTAACTGCTATGTTAATTGCCTTATTAAATTGCTACAACGATGTTTCCTTCTCAATGTTAATAGACAACTAGTATGGTTAGTTCGGTCAATATAGCTAGACTACATGTTGAGAATTAATTGTTCATAAGTGTTATAATGGTAGCATTCTACATTAAGATTGTTAATGTTGTTATTTAAGTTAATGGCTAGTTGGATGAAGATTTGGATCAATATAGAATTGTCCATTTAGGTTGTAATAATGATTAAAATTAGATTAGTGAATAAAGACTAGATTGCCAATTTTAGACTTGTTAAATTGATTATAATTGAGGTTAGATTGTATTTATAATTATAGTTCTAGTATTGATTACTTAGAATTGCTAGATTGATTGTTTTAACGTTAAATTAGTGGGTGCATTAATGACTAATTGTAACTTAGACGTGCCTCGTTTAGAATGGTAACCCATGTTAAAATAGATTGTAATCATTGACTAGTTTAGACTAGATGATTGGTTGGGTCATGGACGACGTCGTGTATTGGATTGTGTCATCCCTTGTCTTCGTCCTCTAGCGTTTCGTCGACCTATTTTGGGGTATGGGTATGGTTTTCCTCTCGGTTTTCAGTTTCTAGCACGTCGGATGTTTCTAGCGTCCTTGGTCCAGATAGGATGTGAAGTGCCTAGGGTTATTGACGCGTCTATCACATGGGGACGACATGATTCCTGATGAGGGGATCATGACGCGCCCTATGGGATAGCAACGATCGAGAACTTGGCCGGAGTTGGTGTGTTTTGAATGAGCCTGGACGAGCGTGGCAAGTTTCTTTAGGTGCATGGATGGAACACCTTCATGCATTGGGTTCACACGCCTTGAGGTTTTAGTATTGTGCGTCAAGGCCGTTGTGTCGAGAAGGGATGTTTTCCTTTAAGCTTGTAGGCGTGGCTTGTTTGCGTCGGGCGGGTAGTCATTTTCTCCTTGTTGTCAACGCACGTTTCGCCCAGTTGCCCTTGTGCCTGTGCGTGGTGTCATAGTAGCCTGTTTCCTGGACTGCGTGCTTGCATTCATCATCAGTGGCGTGGTTAAACTATTTTCGTCGTCACCTTCTTACCTCTTAACTCAAAAAAACCAAGATAGAATGAGATATAAAAAGGATGAGGAAATTAGGGCGAGGAAAGGATCAATGCTAAAGGAGATGATAAAAATGATAAATTAGAAAAAAACCATGAATAAAAAGGCTTAATAATATAGATATTGAATGAGGGGTTTCCATGATTGGAATAGTTTATATCCGTGTTCCCGAATGAAGTTATTGGTGTGTTTTCAGATTTCCAAATCTTCTCAAATGATATGAGTGGACTGATGTGGAGCTGAGGCAAGAATTTTTGTTTAGTCAAAGAAAATTTTGTGATTAGATTTGACTAAGTGTTCAACAATAGTTACTTGTTGATATCTTTATGGTTCAATTCATCTATGGATCTTCCAGTTTGTCCTATGTATGATTTGTAGTAGGAGCATGGTCGACCAAGCATAGGGTCAAGTTTTTCTTTTGCAATTTTGAACAATTGTTTATTTTTTCCATAATTCATGAGATAAGATTAGTGGTCCCTGTATGTAGGGTAGAAAAATGTGAGTGAGGGGTGGGGAAGGGTGAGGATTTTTGCAAAATACATTGTTGATTTGGGTGACAAAGTAACCATTGGTTGCAAGGGCCTTATTCAGGTGGGGTTTTTCTTTCTCAAGAAAAAGATGAGACAAGATTTGAATGGTGAATTTTTTATCTCGATAATGGTGAGACTAGGCATGATAGTGCCGATCGATATCCTTCTTTTTCTGATAAACTTGGTGGGTGGGTGAGGGAACCATTGGGAAGACGAGAGATAAGAACATCAAAAACTGGAATGCAATTATCCTTTTGCATTATCATAGTAAATTGCAAAGGGGGGGAAATGTTATTAAGATAATCAAAGAAAGAGACCATGGAAGGTTGTCTATGAGGCCATATGAAAAAGATATCGTCTAAAGAGTGTGAGTATAAAATAAACAATTTAAATTTGGATCTATAATGTATAATTAATCTAAGCTGTTGTAATCTCATTCACCTTAAAATTTGGGATTCATTATGAAAATCTACACACTCAAATCTCTTTTTAAAGTATGATGGAATTCTTGTTTAAGTGGATATCTCTTCTAAAAGTGGCCATATTCATGGAAAGTGTTGCATTTGAATGAAATATGTTCATAATCAAAGGGAAATAACTCCAACTTCCCATATTAAATCTAATAGTTTCAGCCCTTTTCTAAATCCACTTCTACACAAATTATTCCCACTTATACATTCTCATTTTTATTTCCACTCTATTATTGCAATGACCTAGCTTGTCTCCAATGAATTTGAGAATGCTTTTACTACATAAAATATCTGACGTTGAAGCTTGACCTAAGGGGAGGCCAATATTAACACTAAAATATTTTAGACATAAAAATTTAAAAATAAATAAAAATAGAAAGATGAACCTAACTATTGAATTATTGAAAAAATGATCTCACTAGAATCTAATAGATTCTAAACTATTGAAACACAGATTGGAAAAAAAAAATAATGCCTATTGGTATTCTAAACCCTAACTTGCTTCAACTCTATCTTAACACTCAAATATTTTAGATGTAAAAATTTAAAAATAAATAAAAATAGAAAAATAAAGCTAGCTATTAAATTGTTGAAAAAATTATCTGAGTAGAGTAGAATCTAATGGATTCCCAAGTATTTAAATGCAGATTGCAAAAACAAAATAAAGCCTATTCTGGAATATTTTGTCTGAAATGAAAATTTAGAAGAAATAAATGTCAAATCAAAGCCAAAATCAACCTGGAGCATATTTACCGGTGCTGTGTATCTCAAATTGATCGAACAAAGCATCCGGAGATCGGAATTTACGATTTGTATTTAATGGTAATGGGGAATTATATCTCGTTTATGTACAACGATTGCCTTATTTTTAAATGACAACAATCCATTTCCTATCTGGTATGTGTGCGCAACGATTTTCCAAACCTTAATGACAACAACGACATTCCTTTCAGGGGTGGTTGTACTATGTTTTCCCCTTAATTATTGACTGTTTGTTGCTATTGAATGACCATGTTTTCCCCTTATTCGTTGACTATGTGTTGTTCTTGAATGACCACGTTTTCCCCTTATTGTGTAGCGTATTTGGTATTTGGTTGACTGCGTTGCTCTTGAGTGGATACAATTTTCCCTTTAAAGGTGGATTGAGCTTTGTTGTTGCATGGATGTGATTTGACTTTAATTTGATTGAGTTTGCTATCGATTGGGCACGTTTTGCTATTAAATTTGTATACTGTGTTTTGCTGATGTGTGGAACGAATGGTTAACCTTAGCGATTTCAATTGAATGGTTAATCTCAGCAAATTTATGTATCCCTTCCTGCGTGGATTGCGTTGATTTTATTGTTGCTGAATAATGACCACGAATTTGCTGATAAGTAGCACAACGAACTGCCTTTAAATTTGATTGAGTTTTGCTATTGATTGACCATGTTTTTCTTTTAAACTATGACTGCGTTGTTTTTGAATGACCATGAGTTGATCCTTCTATAGTTTTGTATTGTCTTTTGTCCTCTTTCAATTTGAGTGTACCCAACATTCTCACTACCCAACCTAATTTATACATTGATGTCTTGGGTCCATTAATTTCCATGTTATTTGCTACAATGAGTTATTGGACAACATATTCCTTCTTAATGAGTATTTGCTGCAACGAGTTAATGGTCAATAGTCATGTTAATTTCCTTTTTATCCGCTATATTAATTGTTATGTAAGTGTCATATTAATTTCCATGTTATTTGCTACAATGAGTTAATGGTCATCAAATTCCTTCTTAATAATTAATTGCCACAGAGAGTTAAATGGTTAGTAGTCGTGTTAATTGCCTTGTTATTGCTATATTAATTGTTATGTTAATTGTCATGTTAATTTTCTTGTTATTACTATATTAATTGTTATGTAACTGCTATGTTAATTTCCTTGTTAAATTGCTACAACGATGTTAATAGTTAGCAATTTCCTTCTCAATGTTAATAGACAACTAGTATTGTTAGTTCGGTCAATATAGTTAGACTACATGTTGAGATTTAATTGTTCATAAGTGTTATAATGGTAGCATTCTACATTAAGATTGTTAATGTTGTTATTTAAGTTAATGGCTAGTTGGATGGAGATTTGGATCAATATAGAATTGTCCATTTAGGTTGTAATAATGATTAAAATTAGATTGATGAGTAAAGACTAGATTGTCAATTTTAGACTTGCTAAATTGATTATAATTGAGGTTAGATTGTATTTATAATTATAGTTCTAGTATTGATTACTTAGACTTGCTAGATTGATTGCTTTAACATTAAATTAGCAAGTGCATTAATGACTAATTGTAACTTAGACGTGCCCCGTTTAGAATGGTAACCCATGTTACAATAGATTGTAATCATTGACTAGTTTAGACTGGGTGATTGGTTGGGTCATGGACGACGTCATGTATTGGATTATGTCACCCCTTTTCTTCGTCCTCTGGTGTTTCGTCGACTTGTTGTTGGGGTATGGGTATGGTTTTCCTCTCGGTTTTTGGTTTCTAGTGCGTTGGATTTTTCTAGCATCCTTGGTCCAGATAGGATGTGATGTGCCCAAGGTTATTGATGCGTCTATCACTTGGGGATGACATGATTCCTGATGAGGGGATCATGGCGTGCCCTATGTGATAGCGGCGATCGAGAACTTGGTCGGAGTTGGTGCGTTTTGAGTAAGCGTGGACGAGCATGGAAAGTTTCTTTAGGTGCATGGATGGAACGCCTTTGTGCGTTGGGTTTGCACGCCTTGAGGTTCTAGTCTTGTTCGTTAAGGCCGTTGTGTCGAGAAGGGATGTTGTCCTTTAAGCTTGTAGGCGTGTTTTGTTTGCGTCGGGTGGGTAGTCATTTTCTCCTTGTTGTCAACGTATGTTTCGCCCAGTTTCCCTTGTGCCTGTGCGTGGTGTCATAGTAGCCTGTTGCTTGGACTACGTGCTTGCGTTTATCATCAGTGGTGTGGTTAAACTATTTTCGTCGTTGCCTTCTTGCCTCTTAACTCAAAAAAACCAAGATTAGAATCAGATATAAAAAGGATGAGGAAATTAGGGTGAGGAAAGGATCAATGCTAAAGGAGATGATAAAAATGATAAATTAGAAGAAAAACCATGAATAAAAAGGCTTAATAATATAGGTATTGAATGAGGGGTTTCCATGATTGGAATAGTTTATATCCATCTTCCCGAATGAAGTTATTGGTGTGTTTTCCGATTTCCAAATCTTCTCAAATGATACGAGTGGACTGATGTGGAGATGAGGCAAGAATTTTTGTTTAGTCAAAGAAAATTTTGTGATTAGATTTGACTGAGTGTTCAACAATGGTTACTTGTTGATATCTTTATGGTTCAATTCATCTATGGATCTTCCAGTTTGTCCTATGTATGATTTGTAGTAGGAGCATGGGATTTGGAAGACTCCTCGACCAAGCATAGGGTCAAGTTTTTCTTTTGCAATTTTGAACAATTGTTTATTTTTTCCATAATTCATGAGATAAGATTAGTGGTCCCTGGATGTAGGGTAGAAAAATGTGAGTGAGGGGTGGGGAAGGGTGAGGATTTTTGCAAAATGCATTGTTGATTTGGGTGAAAAAGTAACCATTGGTTGCAAGGGCCTTATTCAGGTGGGGTTTTTCTTTCTCAAGAAAAAGAGGAGACGAGATTTGAATGGCACAGGGAACCAAAGTTTTCATAATGGTGAATTTTTTAGATCGATGATGGTGAGACTAGGCATGACAATACCAATCAATATCCTTCTTTTTCTGATAAACTTGGTGGGTGGGTGAGGGAACCATTGGGAAGATGAGAGATAAGAACATCAAAAACTGGAATGCAATTATCCTTTTGCATTATCATAGTAAATTGCAAATGGGGGGAAATGTTATTAAGATAATCAAAGAAAGAGACCATGGATGGTTGTCCACGAGGCCATATGAAAAATGTATCGTCTAAAGAGTGTTAGTATAAAATAAACAATTTAAATCTGGATCTATAATGTATAATTAATCTAAGTTGTTGTAATCTCATTCACCTTAGAATTTAGGACTCATTATGAAAATCTACACACTCAAATCTCTTTTTAAAGTATGATGGAATTCTTGTTTAAGTGGATAGCTCTTCTAAAAGTGGCCATATTCATGGAAAGTGTTGCATTTGAATGAAATATGTTCATAATCAAAGGGAAATAACTCCAACTTCCCATATTAAATCTAATAGTTTCATCCCTTTTCTAAATCCACTTCTACACAAATTATTCCCACTTATACATTCTCATTTTTATTTCCACTCTATTGTTGCAATGACCTAGCTTGTCTCCAATGACTTTGAAAATGCTTTTACTACATAAAATATCTGGTGTTGAAGCTTGACCTAAGGGGAGGCCAATATTAACACTAAAATATTTTAGACATAAAAATTTAAAAATAAATAAAAATAAAAAGATGAAGCTAGCTATTGAATTATTGAAAAAATTATCTCACTAGAATCTAAGAGCTTCTAAACTATTGAAGCTCAGATTGGAAAAACAAAATAATGCCTATTAGTATCCTAAACCCTAACTTACTTCAACTCTATCTTAACACTAAAATATTTTAGACATAAAAATTTAAAAATAAATAAAAATAGAAAAATAAAGCTAGCTATTAAATTGTTGAAAAAATTATGTGAGTAGAGTAGAATCTAATGGCTTCCAAAGTATTTAAATGCAGATTGCAAAAACAAAATAAAGCCTATTCTGGAACATTTTGTATCAAATTTAAAAGAAATAAATGTCAAATCAAAGCCAAAATCAACCTGGAGCATATTTACCGGTGCCGTGTATCTCAGATTGATCGAACAAAGCATCCGGAGATCGGAAATGGATCTCAGATTGATCGAAGAAAGCATCAGAAGATCAGAGATGGATGGATAGAGCTATAACTATCCATCCAGAATTTAGTAAAGAGTGATAATTATCCATCCAGAATAACTAAACTATGCTGAAAATAAAACAATTTTGAAGAGGAGAGAAGCGAATATTCAGATCTCCAAGGTTGCAGCCCCTATATTAATAGAACCAGCAAAGTCTTCCCCGA
>ML835407.1:59664-88075 GCA_009831015.1 Picea engelmannii | reverse complement strand
GCCTATGGAAACAAATATTGTAATCTCTGATACCACCTGACGCAACACCCCTACCTCAGCAAGTTCTGCTCGACCTCCCGGTATAAGGATCATTCTCTATCTCCCCTTGAGTCTAATTGACTCCTTGATTCCCCGTAGGAATCTCCAACACACAAGTGTCTCCATAGGTCCTTCTTCGGAGCTACGCTTGTGCGAATTGGCACAAAGCACAAACTCTTTCCCACATGATCAACTGACGTGACCACAACCTTTGCTCGAAAAGGTGTTTCGAGTTTCGTGACTTCGTGACCCCTGATGTGAATTTCTCTGACCCTTTCAATCCCTGAAACCCCAAAAAGGGTTAACGGGTCTTTGATTCATCCCTTAACTCCACTTGATGTGACCTTTAACTAAAACCTAGGGCCCAAATATTTCTGCACCTCGGGATTTCGCGTATTGGTGATTTTGCAATGTAACACACCCTTCACCAATAGCTGAAATCGCGATGAATCCTCATCACAAATCAACATCTTTGAGCTTCCCGTGATATGACGATCCTAATTCTATCGGGACTTCACGAATCGAGAATTTGCAACTCTCGACTCTGAGTCACAACTTTCTCTGCACCCCAAATTTTGAAACGACGAAATTCAAACACAAGATCAATGGTTCTCGTTGATCCAAATCTAATGGCCACTACTCCTCCTGAGCTTATGAGTGTTGAAAGACACTCAGCCTTAACCTTCCCACTAATCTGCAAGATCTAATGGTCCATGGAACTTCGACAATTCTCCCTCTGATAATTTCAACTGTCTATTTAGGTTTCTCAAAGACTCCTGCCCAATTACTTAGTGTCTTCTCCTTCTGAACTTAACTTCTACGAGGTGACTCCAAACCTCGTTCCTCCTTCGACTTCTTCCAAATCCCTATCCTTCCTGAGCTTTGTTTTTCTGCAAACTAAAGGCTTCAAAATGGTTTATGTGCGCACTCCTTGCGGCACTCACAATAACCTTTGGTTATTTAAACTTTCAACTATGTGCACTCCTTGCAACAAAAGTTCTTCAATTTCTCCCCTTGCATGGGTAAGTCTAAGACTTCAACCGGCCTGCACACTCCTTGCATGGATCTTGTGATACACTTGCACTTCTACTGGTATAAGAACAACGGTAACCCTCCTGAGCCTTTCTAAGATAAAACTCAGATCTCGTCAATGCACTCCTTGCAGACTTTCACTGCACTCCTTGCAAAACTTCTCAGGAAGAGAAACAATTGAAACTTATATTTATCCTCTCACAGACTTCATACATTCAACATGAAATCATACACACAAAGCATTGAAACAAATGCATAACAAAGAACATAAACCAACTATAAACATACCATTCAATAGATGCAAACAGTAACCATGACACACCATAGAATTGGATCAAAGTGTTCGTATATTAATCCAAGTGCGTATGTACATGGGTTCAATAGAGATAGCGATCTTCTTATACAAATTCTACAATCTTTGTTCTCCTATTCTCTCACTCTCTTGCTCTACAACTTACAATTACAATGAGAAAAATCCTCCAATACAATACATACGAGGGTGTCTTTTTACGAGTTTTCCCTCTTACAACTCTAATCTATCTAATCGAAATTAAAAGATACCTACTTTAAATTCATTACAATTAAATGATTCCATAACCAACAGATGAGAGCAATGCTCAATATTTGTTTACAATCTCCAAAACATAAATGCAATACATCCTTCTAGCTGTAACATTAATGCTACGTCTTTTGAAATTCAAAATGCCTTCAAAATCTGCGCTGGTGCGTTTCCAGCTGTCCTTTTCTTTTGTGCTCGCTTTACTGGATTGCTTACGATGCTCCTGCATCAATACCTTAGATTCTTCCTCATGAAGAGATAAAAAAGTTTAGAAGAATCACTAGAGCTTATGCCCGACAGATCGAAGAATTACCTTTAGCTCCTTTACTTCCTCGAAGAAAAAAAATAAGAAGACCAGTTTTTGACACCCCTGATTAAGTATTCGTTCACACGGTAGAATACCTGATATATGTTTATCTCACAGAGATCAAACAACCCCTTGGTATGATACCCAAAACACCAGCCATCACCCCACCAGCCAGTAACTACTCTGAACCTGACAATTCAGAATTTGAAGAGGAAGGGTCCAACTCAGATCGCTCAGGTTCTGAATCAGAAGACATGGGTGACAATAATGATAAAAATGGATAAGGGGGATATAATCCTCGATATAACCAACCATGGTTTTCAAGAGATGCTTCGGCGATTTCAGGATAGATGCATAACCTATCCAGTCATCCAGAAAAAATACTTCCCAAATTTGACCCTAAAACCTCTGGATTGCCTGAAGACCATATTAATAAGTTCATAATAGCCATAAGGTTGATGAATGTACAACACAAATATTTGGTGTGTAGACTCTTCCCTTATACCTTTGAAAATTCATCTTCAACTTGGTATTTTAACCTACCGGTTGGTTCCATAACTAGTTGGACAAAGTTTCAAAATGATTTCTTGGAAAAATTTGGTGAAGAAACTACTACAGGAGCTTTAATGGCTGAAATTTTCACCGCCACTATGAGTCCAAAATAAAAGGTCAAAGATTTCAACCAAAGGTTCACCACCATTTTGAACAAATTCCAACCCGAGACTAAACCTACTCCGGAGATGCAGATTGAAGTATACGATAATGCTCTCCCAGCTTCTATTTCCATGTTCATAAAAAGGGTCGCCAAGAATACTCTAGCTAGAAATTTTGAAGAAGCTAAAATGATTGAGTTCCAAATAAAAGGATGCAAATAAGGTCAGATATCACTAATAAAAAAGGAAACCCAACATCCACCTAAGAGGGGTCTTTTGTTGACGAGACCCCTGAGAAAAAAAATAGAACAAGTGGGGGTCGTACAATGAAAATTGAGCCAATTTTCCCAGAAACGGGAAGAACGACCTGCTATGTAATTTCCAGCAAGTTCATGCACTCATATTACTAGGGTGAATGCACGTTGGATGCCTTTTCAATGACATATTTTTGCGCAAAAAATGTTGTCTTTAACTGGTGTAGTTATCTGTTGGAGGAATTCCTCATTGCTTGTGAGGAAGTTCAGGAGAAGGGATGCACCTACACATATGGGTACGTGCTTCTAGCATTTATGATGTTGAAGTGACGGTCACCCTCAGGAAGAAAGATAACACTTGTAGACAAAGGGCGCCTCACAAAGATGTTTGAATCTTTGTATGAAATGTCAGACTCTAAGAATATGGAATTCAACAATGTTTTGTTCTTGAAATGGTACACTCAGTTGATTGATGCCACCCAAAGGATGCACATACCACATGAACTCCTTAATATGAACATGAGGAATATCTCATTCACCTTGAATCTCCACAACACTTTTATCTTACCAAGGCACGCAAAGACATCTGATTTTCACACAAGGCCATTACCATTCTGTCTGGATGAAGAAACATTAGACAAAGAGGTCATGTCATGGACGGGAGTTAAACGCAACCATGTAGTACGTTCCAAACTTGATATTCGTTGTCAACAGTTGTAGTCCTCGGATAGATATTTCTAACGATGTATCATGTGCATCAAATAGAGATAGTATGCCAAAGTTACGACCCCGAGAAATTGATGTACCAATTTACCCCGAAGGGGCCCATATTCTGGCATTTCATCTCTTAGGGTTAGGTTTTTGGATGTTTAGGGTTTTCCATTGTTTATCAATAATATATAAGCCTTCGAGCCTCATTGTAACATAGAGTTCATAGGCATGTATCTGCCACATATCTTGTCATATATAAACTACCAACACCCTAGCTAGTTTATTTCCATTTTGTCTGTAAACAAATTTCAGTTCTTTGATATTAATGAAATGAAGTTTTATGTGTATTCTATTGCATTCTTGCATAAATTCGGATAAGTGGTATTAGAGCGGTCTTCTCTTTCTCGATCCTTCTTTGCATGTCCCCAATGAGTTCAGGGTATAAGGAGTTAGGGATCGATATGGTTGAACCTTTTCAAGATCAGCGTCGCAAACCCTGACGACCGCCCATGGGGGACGAAAAGAAAGACGAGGGAGCAGGAGATCCTATCAAAATATTGCTCGAGGAGGCACTTGAAAAACAAAGGAATGTGATAATGGATAACTTCATCCAGATCCTTCAACAACTGCCCACTCGTGGCGCATCTGCATCCAACAACCACTCTGGAGGCGCAACCCCTTTTAAAGTACAAGTAAAATTTGACATTCCCATGGCCAAATAGATGCAGACATTGTAGATAGATGGTTGAATCTATTAGAAGGATATTTCTCGGTTCATGACTTTTCCGACCAGGAGAAGATTATTTTTTCACTTCTCAAAGCTGCCCCCATGTGAAGGACTAGTGGGAAACCTACTCTGAGAAAAAGTACGAGGAGGTACCCTCTCTACTCTTGGCCGTACCCACTCAGAATTCTTTTCGAGATGCCATCAAGAAACAATATTATCCCATGGGGAGATATGAGGACAAGTACATACAATGGACTATGCTGCGACAACAAAGAGATCAATATGTGCATGAGCTGACGAATCTGTTCCATACCCTGCGCACAAAGTTGGTTATCAAAGATTCGGAGAAACATTTGGTGTTGAAGTACCGCAATTGTTTGCATAGATACATTCAAGAGAAAATGGAGTTCCTCAACATCTCCTCGCTTGGTACGACATACCGGTATGCTTCCAAGATTGAGAAGAAATTCAAACAGAAGAAGCGAGACTTTGGATTTGCGAATCAAAATCAAGAGAAAGGTGCCCCCAAACCACATAACAAAGGAAAAAGCTAAGGCATGGAGGCTCAAGACAACCTGCCAAAGTTGCAAGAAAAGAACAACACTGCGAAGCCGAAGAAGGACATGTGAAAGTGGTGTGAGTTCCATAAGAGCTCCACTCACAACACAAGTGAGTGTCAGGCCAAGCAGTCACTGGTGGCCGAGATGAAGGCTTATGAATCAGATGCATGCTCTGACACTTAATAAAAAACCAAGAATGGGAATGACAAAGGGAAAAATATTCTCGATGTGGAGCCCAACACCAGTGTTGCCACCACGAAGATCCAAAATGAAGAACCGAAAGATGCAGAGGAGGAAGAGCACCTCTTCCACTCCTAGATGTGGGTAAAGGGTTCCCCTCTACAATTCATTGTCGACAATGGGAGCCAAAAGAATCTCATTTCAGTTGAGGTCATGAAGTAGTTGGGCTTGCCAACCACATCACACCCATAACTGTACACCATCGGGTGGCTTCACCAAGGAAGAGATCTCCGCGTTAGCCAATAGTGTCACCTTCCCTACAACATCAAGTCCTTCACTGATTAGGTATTATGTGACATTGCTCCTCTTTATGTTTGTGATGTATTATTAGGCCAACCATACGTGTGGAAGTGACAAGATATGTATGAGTCCCAACCTCACACTGTTATTGTTACTTTGGGAAATAATTTGTACAGGATACTAGAGGTACCACCGCCTGCAACTATCTCTTTGGTTACTGCAAAACAATGTAGTAAGCTCATTTCCAAAACTAGGAAATTTGTTTTCCTGATGATCCACCCTCAGGGAAAGAAGAAGAATGTGGCCACGACCTCTAGATAGGGCTCCTCCACACAACAACAACAAATGGACAAGGTCATGGAGGAGTACCGGGACATCTTCACCTCACCCGCAGGGGTGCCTCCGCACTGTCAGGTCAAGAACCCCATCTATCTGACCCCAGGTGCACCGCTTCCCAATGGAATGATCTATCAACGCTCTTTTCTGGAGAATGATCAAATCAAGAGGCCGATTCAGGAGTTACTGCATAAAGGTTACATTCGACCAATTTCATCACCCTGTGGGAGCCCAATCGTGTTGGTGCAGAAGAAGGATGGGACTTGGAGACTCTGTATTAACTATCGGGTGCTAAACAAGATCACTGTCTGGAATAGGTACCCTATCCCATGGATTGATGACCTTCTAGGCCAACTCAAAGGGGTGAAATACTTCAACAAGATCGAATTGAATTCCAAGTATCACCAGGTACCAATCGAACCATCTGATGTGTGGAAGATTGCCTTCAAAGTCAAGGAGGGCCTTTTTGAATGGCTGGTCATGCCTTTCGGGTTGACAAATGCTCCCACAACCTTCATGAGGCTGATGGACGATGTCTTGCGGCCATTCACCAACTCATTTATAGTAGTGTACTTGGATGACATCTTGATCTTCAACCAGACTTGGGAAGAGCACCTCCACCACATCCGACATCTCCTCCAAACATTGCAGAAACACAAGTTGTGTGCCAATTTGGAGAATTTCACTTTTGGCATGACCCAGGTTCAGTATATGGGATACATTATTGATGAGCATGGGGTGCATGTGGATCCAAACAAGATCCAATTCATCCAGGATTGGCTAGCCCCAACCACTCTAACAGAGCTTCACAACTTTTTGGGTCTTGCTAATTTCTACCGCAGGTTCATGTTGGGATTCTCTCATATCACTTGGCCCTTGAGTCAAATCACCAAGGGAGGAGTGAAAGAAAAATTATTTTGGTCAGAATCTCAACAGAAGGCGTTCATAGAATTGAAACATCGCCTCTGCTATGCACAATGCTTACATTAACAGACTTGCAACAACCATTTGATATCAAGACAAATGCCTCTGACTATGATATTGGGGTAGTTCTTACTCAATAGGGGCATCCAATGGCATATCACAGTGAGACATTTTCCGACACAGTTTGAAAGTATCCCACTTATGAAAAAGAGATGTATTCCATTGTGCAGGATTGTCAACAATGGAAGCATTACATTTTGGGGAAGGAAATGATCATCCACACAGACCACCGAGCCATCTAGTTTATATAGACACAAGGGAAGTTGCAGAACGATCGCCATCAAAAGTGGTCCACATATATGCAACAGTTTCATTTAAACATCAAGTGCAAGAAGGGCAACACCAATAATGTTGCAGAATCACTCAGTCGACCACCGATCGTGGTGATAACCACTGTGATCAACACTTGTGGGAACGAGACTTCTGATTGGCCACTTCTCTATAAGAGCGATCCAGAATTCGACCACACATACAAGACGCTCTTGGAGGGTAACTGAGTTTCAAATTTTCACCTCTAGGATGCACTACTATGTCACCTGGGACACCTTTGTGTTCCTTCAAGCGAGTGTGCCAAGATGATTTGGGATGCGCACTACAGTCGGCTCGCTGGGCATTTCGGGGTAGAGAAAACAGTGGCAGTACTGCAAAAGTATTTCTATTTTCCAAACCTTCAACAGGATGTCGGGAAGTACATCAGACCCTACACTTCCCGCGCCATTGCCAAACCAACCATCAAAAATAAAGGCCTCTATACTCCGCTGCCTACCCCTAGTCGACCTTGGGAATCCATCTCCATGGATTACATGTTGGGCCTTCCTTCTACTAAGCATGGCAATGACTTTGTTTCCGTGGTCATCGACAAATTCTCGAAGATGGCCATTATGGCGGCCTGCAAGAAGAATATCAAATCAAAAGTCACTGCTAAATTCTTCTTTGAACGAGTGTGGGTACACTTTGGGATCCCACAGTCTATTATCTCAGATCGAGGCAACAAGTTGCTCAGTACATTTTGGTCCAACCTCTGGTCAATGATGGACACCAAGCTCACCAAGTCCACAACTTTCCATCCCCAAACTGATGTCCAGAAAGAGGTCATCAACAATATGATCGTACACATTTTTTGCATGTACAACTCAAAGCATCCACACACATGGCGTGAGAGCCTCCCCTATGTACAACAAAGCTATAACCGGGCCCTCCACAACTCAACTGCCCACAACCACTTTCAGGTGGGCTTGGGATTCCAGCCACTATGTCCCATTGATGTAGCCATGCCATTTACAGTGACTCAAGCTGGTTCAACTCATGTACAATCTGAAGTTGCCAAGGAAAACAACTTCATTGAGCTCATTCATCACATTCACCAATAGGTTCATGATGTATTGGACAAAGCCAATGCTAAGTACAAGCAGCGACATGATCAACATCGGGTGCAACACAACATCCAGGTGGGTGACAAAGTGTGGCTACATTTGCAGAAGGAGTGCCTCACTGGACCCCACCGCAATCTTCGCTCGCTCCGATATGGGCCATACACCATCACCAAGGTTGTAGGGGACAATGAATTCAAACTCAGTATTCCACCATTCCTTTTTCTGCACCTAGTGTTTAATGTGGACCGCCTTTGACCCTACTTTCCACCTCTACTGGACACATCCGACATGGCAGAACAACTCACACCAACAAAGTTAAACCCGTAATGCATGGAACAAGACACAACTAATTGGATTATGGACACACAGATCAAGAACACCTGCCAGTAGAGGATCCAACTATATCGAGTTGTCAAAGCAGGCCAACGCCTTCACCAGGGCAAGTGGCTCACCGGGGACCAAGTTCAACAGAAGTTTCCTCATCTCATGGAGGAACTCAACACAATGGGTACCATTGCTTCCTAAGGGGGGAGGAATGATCCAGGTATATATTGGTGGCCACCCACCTATTCCACTTGGACCCTCACCATTGTTTCTTTTAGTTTTTCAATTTCCTTAACTGTAGCACAATTTACTATTTTTGGCAGTTTTTTAGGTCCTGAATTTCCGGAGCCATTTTGAGGCCCTAAACGACGTTTTTGGGCATCAAACATATGGAACGAAATCATATTCGTCAGAGGTTTGATGCCCAAAAAATGTCGTTTAGGGCCTCAAAACGTCTCCAGAAGTTCAGGACCCGAAAAACTGCCAAAAATAGTAAATTGTGCTACAATTAAGGAAACTGAAAAACTAAAAGAAACAATGGTGGGGGTTCAAGTGGAATAGGTGGGTGGCCACCAATATACACCTAGATCACCAACACCCAAGGACATCACAGTATCATTGCCACCCAACTCACCAGAACCCATACAACTAGACAGCCCAGAGAGCCTTGGGAACCTTGTAGATCTTCTGCTATCAATTGATCCGCCGAGCCAGCTAAAAGAGATGGAGTCTCAAGTACTGCAAAAGACTTATTTAAGACAGAGCACATTATCATTGAAAGAGAAGCTAGAACCAACACTCCAGTATCTGCAATAGTGCATGGAACTGTTATAGTTCTTCCCAACACAGACATAAGTTATCCCTCTACTTCCGATATCCCTGAAGAAAAAATGACCCAACAGTTGCAGGGACCATCCCCAGGAGATGAAGAGATTGGGATGCCTTCAGAACAATCCATGGCCAGTGGGATTCCACTTCAAATTAAACTCTTTTTGGAATCCACAATCACATCTAACAAGATAACTCAGTTTCTGACACTACAACTAGTAGGCTTGATCATAGATTCTACTAATCATTTAGAACAACAAATTCAGTAAGTCGAAAAGCAAAATGAATTCTGGAGATAGGAAGGGTTGTTGTAACAAACAAAAAGGACATATGAGGAGTATTTAAAACACCATGCAGAGCATAATAGAGAGAAAATGAAGGAAAAGTTAACAAAATTTTGGTTGACTTTCAGGAAAACAACACCTCAGTTGCCATAATTTAGTGCAACTGAAGAGCCAGAGAAGCAACTCGAATTAGTCCATAAATCATAGGAGATATTGGTCGATAGAGCATAGGAACTCTGAGAGTAGTTGGAGGGAATGAAGTTGAAGGCTAAGGAACAACGTAGAGAGCTCCAACAATAGATGGAAAGGGTTTTCCTGGAAGGAAACAATGCCAGAGATGTGATACATAAGAAGACTGTCGAGTGCACTACCATCTTCAAGGAAGTCAGTGATTGGATAGGTGTGATAACTCAATGCAACCAGGTGCTGGACTAATTACGCATGAAAATACAAACCCTTAACAAAGAAGCTTCCTCATCACAGGATCCTTTGGCACAACAAGAGAAGTTTGATGAGATTTAGCATGCCGAAAACACTTTGAATGCCCTGTTTGAAGCTCAAATAGTGGCCAAGAAGGAATTAAGAGAATTTCGACCAGTCATACAAAATGCATACCTTTAGATGCATCAGGTGGAGACACTAGCGGATGTAGAATGTAATTCTCTTATTGCATCAAATCCGAAGGAGTTCAACACTAGTGCAACACAACAATTTGTCTGAGAAGCATCATTGATTTTCAAGAAGTGGCAAGACAAAATTGAACATTTTCAAGAAGTCAAGCAGAAATCCATGGAACTATTGAGCTCTCATCACACCCTAAAAAAATTCTCTGCCAAACTCTACTTTTTGGGTACCACTTATTGTTTATTTTGGAACAATGTTGTTTTCGCTTATCTTTGTTTTCTACAATTTCTCCTTGATTATTTAAAAGTTTCCCTGAACATGTCAAAACTATCACAACTTAAAGGGAGTAACATTTGACTAAAGAGTCAACCACTAAGTCGTTTCACCTGACGCGTCCAAATTTCGGCACCCGGAAGAATCAGAGGTTAAAGAAAATTGTCCTAGAAAACTAAGGACGCTGATCGTCGGTTTTTGTCCGCATTGGTAAACGGGGAGTTGTTCTTTCATGATAAGCATTGCACAAGAAATTTTCTGATGACCGACCTCATTCAACATCGGCGAAACGCGAAAGGAAATATTCGTTTGCGGAGAAAGGGAGGAATCGCCGACGACCGATCCCGTAAAAACATTTCAGCGTCGATGGTTTTTTCTTTTGTAAGGAGTATCAACAAGAATCCTGTAGCTCGGTGCCGATCCCCGACTTCCCCTTTCAGAAAATGACACGATGGGATGTTTTATCTCTAAATATATGCTAGATACAATGCATTTAATTGATTGATTAATTCCAAGATCTTGCATCTGTCTCTAGTTAACAGACAACCCACCTTTACCGAGTACTCCTGAAGCGGATAACTCGTCCCACTCCGAGGAAGGATATCTTCACCCTGAAATACCTTACGCCCTCCCTCACGAGGAAGTGAATCAATTTAGAAGGATTACTAGAGCTTACGCCTGACAAATCAGAGCGTTGCCATTCACCCCCATCCTCCCTCGAAGAAAACAACAAGGCAAACCAGTGGCCAACACTCCCGACGAAGTTTTCGTACACTCCGTCGAATACTTAATAGACTTTGTGATCACCGAAATCCAAGAACCTCTTGACCTCATACCCGAGATGCCAATGGGTGACATCTCCAAACCTAACGATCTTTCGAAAGAGGAAGAGCCTAACTCCAACTCCGAAGATATGGAAGAGAACAATGATCATGAGGAGGAGAGAGAGGTTCCACTTCAAGGCGACCGACCTTGGTTGGTGGGGGACACCATGGCTGTCCCTGGACAAATACACAATCCCCTAGGAACCTGAAAAATTTGCTCCCCAAGTATGATCCTGAGACGTCAGGATTGCCCGAAGATCATATCAAGAAGTTCATACTCGCGATCAGGCTTATGAATGTTCAACATGAAGACGTAGTATGCAGAATTTTTCCCTACATGTTTGAGAACTTGGCTTCCACTTGGTATTTTAACTTGCCAATAGGATCCATAACTGGCTGGACTAAGTTCCAAAAGGACTTCCTAGACAAATTTGCCGAAGAAACTACCACAGGAGCCCTTATGGCCGAATTGTTTGCAGCCACCATGACCCCAAAGGAAAGGGTCAAATATTTCAATCAAATATTCACGACTATCCTAAACAAGTTTTAGCCCATGGCAAAACTGGCTCAAGAGTTGCAAATCGAGGTCTATGCTAACACTCTTTTGGGCTCTATTTCCATGTTCATTAAAAGAGCTGCTAAGAAAACCCTCACAGAGAATTTCAAAGAGGCCAAGACGATAGAGTTCCAGATGAAAGGGTGTAAAGAAGGCCAGGAATCTCTAGCAAGAAAAGAAAGCCAGTCCCCTCTCAGGAGAGGACTCCTCTTGACTAGACTGCCCGGAAAGCTAGCCGAACCAGCTCCCGATAAGGGTAATGGGGATATATAAGACCTGCAATGCATGGTCAAGAAAATATCAAATGAGATTATAGATATGAAAAGAACTGCAGGTGAGGGAAACCAAGGCCAGAGACCCTATAAGCCTTTCTTTAAAAGAAACCATCCTTTCAAAGCAATTGAACCTTCCCTAACCAACCTAAACATTGACTTAGGGAATGTCGCATCTGATTCTTTCTATACTTACCACCAAGAGAACCACTCAGAAAGGGAATGTCCTCAGTGGGTCAACGCTATGAATTTAATGGCCAATCATTTTCTGGGTGAAGTCTCTCTGACCGAATCACTCAACAGTTCGACCTTTAACATTTCCAATCAGGAAGAGGCTAACCCACCACAAGACATGGCCATGCTAATATGGGATCCTGACGTGATCACATCTTTGGAAGATCTGTTTAAACCTCAAGCACCACCCATAGAGATATCAGTGGTACAAACATGTAGTAAGGGTCAACCAGACCCAAAAGATACTGATACCACCTGTGTCTCACAAAGTAAATTAACTCCCGATCACCCGAGAATGCCTGTCGCTCCCAGTAAACACCCTCTAAGCATCCATACGTGGGAATATCCTAAGCTATATTATAACGTAGTTGAAGATTTGAAGAAGCTGAAAGCTAATATATCAGTTATGGACGTATGTAGAATCCCTCAGCAGAATGACCTTATGTTGCAATCTTTAAGTTTGGTAGAAAACCTGGCCATTGGTGATGGTCGAGAGAAGAATCTACCCCCCAAAGATTTGGAAAGCAAACCAACGATAAACACCTACTCAGAAGGCAAGAAGGAGAGACCTTTTGTGCCTCCTTTCCTTTTAACGTTCGAAATCTTCAATAGGAATCTTCACAATTGTCTGGTAGATTTTGGAGCGTCTTCTAATGTCATGCCCTTGGCCATTTGTAATAAACTAGGTGTTGTCCCTCTCAAAAGTGATAATCATGTTATACAACTAGACAAAACCCAGGTCAAGGTTATGGGGGAACTCAAAGATGTGATGATCAGGATAGCGACACACCCTAGTTTCGTGCAGGTGATTGATATCATTGTAGTAGATATCCTTTAGGCATATGGGCTATTATTGAGCTGAGATTGGTCCGAAAAGATGAATGGATACTTTAGTACTGACTGGAACACCTTTTTCTACCACTGAAAGGATACAAGAACATGATCTGAATTGATAGGGAGAGGTATCTGAAGCATACGATCATCGATATGGAAGCCCCAAATGAACCAACCTCCATGGATTTTTCCATATTGGGTAATTATTCTCGTGACTCCTACTTCAGGAACTTCCCTCCCCTCATATCCAATGTTCTGCTTACCCAAAACTCTGAGCTTCCTTTCCAGGAGAAATCGTCGATGCCGACAGAAGATTCTCTCTTTTGTCAAAACCCCGTGTCGGGTCTAGTGGAAGGAAAGGGTGGATAACATAACATCAACAATGGTGAAGGAAGGAATGATTGTCATTCATGTATTTGGACCCTCTATTTTGATGGATCCAAGTCATAAGAAGGATCAGGAGCGGGGTGTATTCTAATCGACCCAAGGGGTAGGCGGAATTTCTTGTCTTGTAGGCTAGAATTCGAGTGCACCAACAACACTGCCGAGTATGAAGCCCTATTGCAAGGGTTAAAGAAAGCTATATATCTTAATGTCAAAGAATTAAAGGTTTTTAGAGACTCAGAAATCATAATTAGACAAGTAAGAAACACGATACATTGCAATTCGCCCCACCTTAAGAATTACCAGCAGGAGGTGCACAGGTTAATAGAATGCTTTGGAGTTTTCAACATTACCACAATCCCCAGGGCAAATAATACCCTTGTTGATTCCCTAGCCACAATCGCTTCTAGGCTATCGCCCTTAGAAGATTATGAAGCCTCCTGATTCACTATAGAACTGCTCTACAAGCCATCGGTACCTAATAACATTTCTAATTGGAAAGTCTTCAAAGGAGATGAACAGATCATAAGTTTTTTGACCAATCAGGACAATTTCAAAGATCTCACTATTGATGATGAAGAGTTCCAAGAGCACTCAACGGAAAAGGGTCCTATGGAAGACCGACATACGGATAGATCAAGGGCCCATATGATCCCGAAAGGGGTAGCTAATCTAGAAGATTTGTTTGATCTAAAGGAACGATTCAAAGGTCCTAAAAGCGCAAAGACTGGCAGCTCTTGTCCCCTCCATGAGACTATGAATCTTGGGACCCCAAAGAACCCAAGGAATGTAAACCTCGGCAAAACTATATCTATGGAAGAAAGAAAGGCCTACCTCAAGTTGTTTAGACAATACTAGGACATTTTTGCATGGTCCTATAAGGAGTTGAAAACATATGATACTCGTATTATTCAGCACACCACCCCATTGAAACCCGAAGTCAAGCCTTTCTAATAGAAGCTCAAGAAATATCACCCTTCATTAGAACCTCTCATGTACCAGGAATTAAGGAAACTCCTGCATGCAAAGATAATTTTCTAGGTTAGGCACTCTGCCTGGGTAGCAAATCTTGTTCCGGTGAGGAAAAAAATGAGAGAAATACGATTGTGCGTAGACTTTCAGAACCTCAATAAATCTTTGGAGAAGGACAATTATCCCATCCTGCCGATGGAACAACTCTTGCAAACCGTGTCGGGCTCAAAGATTTTTTCTCTACTCAATGGTTTCTCAGGATACAATCAAGTGTTGGTTTCGGAGGAAGACTGATTGAAAACCACCTTCCAAACCAAGTGGGGAACCTTCGCTTATAAATAAATGCCTTTCGGCTTAATTAATGCAGGAGCAACCTTCCAAAGGGCCATGGACGTGGCATTTCGAGGGCTTATAAACAAGTGTGTAGTAGTATATTTAGATGACATGACGGTGTATTTGAAGGATAGGAGGGAGCACATCCAACACTTAACTCAGATTTTTGAAATATGCAGGAAGTACGATATATCATTAAATCCTAAGAAAACTATCTTCGGGGTTGAAGAGGGGAAGCTTTTGGGTCATATTATATCTCAAGTAGGAATTCGTATAGACCCCGAAAGGATTAAGGCCATAGCACAACTTCCGTTAACTCATAACAAGAAAGCCATCCAGTCTTTCTTAGGGCAAATCAATTTCATGAGGAAGTTCACTCCCGACTTCACCGAAATTATCAAAACCTTACAACATATGATTCACAAAGATGTCAAATTTAAGTGGGATGAGGAACGAAAAAATGCTTTCAACAAAATCAAGCTGCCATATCCCGGGCTTCGGTATTCCGAAGTCCCGATTTCAATAGAGGCTTTAATTTATATACCTTTGCTTCTGACCAGTCGCTGGCTGTGGTTTTAACTCAGAAGGACGATGACAACAACGAATCCCCAGTATCATTTATGAGCACTAACCTTCAAGGAGATGAGCTCAACTATCCTTCCATAGACAAGCAGGCCTACGCAGTCTATAAGGCAGTAAAGCATTTCAGGTCCTACATCCTCAAGAACCACACTAAGGTGATTGTGCCACACCCTGAAGTCTGATCTCTGTTCACCCAACAAGAAATGGGAGAAAGAAGAGGGAACTAAATGGAAGTAGTCCAAGAATTTGATCCAGACATAAAACCTGCCAAGATGGTGAAAGGACAAGGTTTGTGCAAGCTCACAGTCGAAGCCCATGGTCAAGTAAATGAAGACTTTGGATGGGAGAATGAAATAGCTCTATGGTGTGGAGAAGTAGCATACATTCCCCCGGGATGAGATTCCTGGTACAAGGACTTGTCTTACCTACTACATCATGGAACTTGTCCCGAAATCCTCAACCCAAGAGAGAGAAGAGCCCTCAGGTTAAAGTCTGCACAATATCGTCTCATAAATTCGGTGCTTTTCTGGATCAACTATGACGAGGTGTTGTTGAGGTGCCTCGAACGTGAAGACACCGATAAGGTTCTAAAGGAACTTCATGATGGCCCTGCCGTAGGACATTTTGCTAGAAATACCACCGCTCATAATATTCTAAGGGCCGGCTACTACTGGCCCACCTTGTTCAAAGACGTGCATACTTACGCTAGAAACTGTAAGACTTGTCAAATAAGTGATGGAAAGGAGAGAAGGGCAACAGTTCCTCTTCAGCCTGTGATTGTTTCGAGGCCCTTTGAGTAGTGGGGGTTAGATATCATAGGAGAAATTATGCCCAACTCTTCTAAACTGCACAAGTACATTCTTACTGCCACCGACTATTTCACAAAGTGGGCGGAGGCCATCCCTCTGACTCATGTAAACAAGAAGGTAGTGATCCAATTCATAGAACAAAAGATAATCACAAGGTTTGGTCTCCCCTCTTTTCTGGTATTTGATAATGCAGCTTACTTCTCCTCTACACTATTGACAGAATTTGCTCTAGACAAAGGAATCATAATCAAGTACTCTGCAAATTATTACCCTCAGGGAAACGATGTGGCGGAGTCGACTAACAAAAATCTGGTAAGGATATTAAAGAAGACAGTTACAAATAACCAAATAAATTGGCATAATCAACTTCATAATGCCCTATGGGCCGATAGGGTCACACCCAAAAAAGCCATAGGAAACTCCCCGTACTTTCTAGTCTACGGCAAGAAGCTATCCTCCCAAACGGGCTCTATCTGCCATCTCTTCAATTGGCCCAAGATTCCAACGAGGAACCCTTATCAGCCATGCAACAAAGAATCAATACTCTACTCATGCTAGAAGAAGATAGACATAAGGCTAAGTCAAAATTCCTAGCTCACCAACAGATAGTGAAACGATGCTTCGATAAGCATAAGGCCAAAGAAAAGGGTTTTGAGGTAGGAGACTTGGTACTAAAATGGGACAGAGTGAATGAACCAAAAGGGAAGTTTTCTAAGTTTCAAAACCTATGGCTTGGACCTTTCCAGGTTGCTGAAAAGATAGGGGCAGGTACTTATCGATTGCAAAACTTGAGGGGAGAACTTGGCGCCCTCCCAGTAAATGGTCAGGCCCTAAAACAATATTTCCAATAATAATAATAATAATAATAATAATAAATATATAAAAAAGGAGGACTAGCAAGAAGAACATAGATTCTACGTTCGCCCAGTGAATCGCCATTAGTTGAGCTCT
Source organism: Picea engelmannii (assembly GCA_009831015.1). Lineage (NCBI taxonomy): Eukaryota > Viridiplantae > Streptophyta > Pinopsida > Pinales > Pinaceae > Picea > Picea engelmannii. The sequence goes on along the minus strand of ML835407.1, from coordinate 70,976 downwards.
CAATACACCCTAAAAAAAGTCTCTGCCAAACTCTACTTTTTGGGTACCACTTATTGTTTATTTCAGAACAATGTTGTTTCTGCTTATCTTTGTTGTTCCTGAACATGTCGAAACCATCACAACTTAAAGGGAGTAACATTTGACTAAAGAATCAACCACTAAGTCGTTTCACCTGACGCGTCCAAATTTTGGCACCTGGAAGAATCAGAGGTGAAAGAAAATCGTCCTAGAAAACTAAGGACGTTGATTGTCGGTTTTCGTTGGCATCGGTAAACAAGGAGTTGTTCTTTCATGATAAGCATTGCACAAGAAAGTTTTTGATGATCGACCTCATTCAACATCGACGAAATGCGAAAGGAAATAGTCGTTTGCAGAGAAAGGGAGGAATCGTCGACGACCGATCCCATAAAAACATTTCGGCATCGACGGGTTTTTCTTTTGTAAGGAGTATCAACGAAGAATCTCGTAGCTTGGCGCTGATCCCCGACTTCCCCTTTCATAAAATGACACGATGGGATGTTTTAGCTCTAAATATACGCTAGATACGATGAATTTAATTGATTGATTAATTCCAAGATCGTGCATCAGTCTCTAGTTTGTGCACAGATCCCAATGACCATTTTAACCTGTAGATACAATTCATCTCCCTCCGTGCCTCCGCCGCCAACCTATGTAAAATTGATTACAAGGAATTGGTGGTAAGTAGTTTAAATTTCGTCCCATTACTTGTATTAACAACTTGATGCGACTGGTAAGTTCTCTCTCATTATATTACCCTGAATTATTATGAGCCAGAGCATTCTGCGTGCAAAGAGGTATGGAACATCTAGAGGAGCAAGACGAATGGCCCGTAGAAGGCTTCCAAGGTATAATGAGTATTAGGAAACATATTTTAGCAAGCATACAGGTATGTACCAGTCTAGTTTTGATTTCATTTCACATATAAATTAAGATCTAATATTATTCTATGTGTTGGCCCTAATTGAGCGTCTTCAGTTGCAGGAATGATGCCTCCAAAGAAACCCACCACCAAGAAATCTTCTAGAATCCCAAAGCCGCAAGAATCAAAAGCAGGAGAAGGCTCCTCCCTAGTCGTTGCAAGAAAATTGGAATTCACTTCCAAGCCAAAGCCCATCATCAAGACGATCACCAAAGAAGCCTTCGCTCAGCCCCCGTCCTTTAGGGACACAGAGGCGAACATTGGGACCAAGACAACATTCCCACGATGGGAAGATCTGTTCAAGGAAATCAAGCACAGAGAATTTCGTGAATATGCCCCGCATAGCGATCCTCACACAAGGAAGTTGGATGATGAGGTTTTTGTCAACATCCACAAGGCTTACCTACACATGGTGGTGAGCAGGACTCCGGTATTCCATTGCATCAAAATTTTGAAATGGATTATTGATCACAACGATGCACAGAAGTGTGTAATTAATGATGATAATGGTCAAATCGTCGGGTTTTCCTCCCAGTAGAAGTCCAAAGGTATTACAAGCTCAGGGAGCCAGATGAATGTTTGAACAAGGATTTTGTTGTGAAATTTTATCAAAAGCACGACACCAGCAAAATCATGGCGTCTTGGTGGAGAGAAGACAAAAAATTCACTAACCGAAACTCTGGCTGGTACCCGACGACCAACCTCAGACAACCTTATATCTATCTAATGGCTCTCCTTTGCCAGTTTCATGGAGAAAAATATTTCTCTAGGTTTTTGGAGGCATGGATGCCTTTGGCTTATACTGTCACCGTCTTTGGAACAAGATTCAACTGGGGCGCGATCATCTCCAAACATCTTAGCACCTGCATTCTACAGGCTTAGCAGTCGAAGGAAGGAGAAACCCCTGCCTTCTACATGGTGTCTTATCCATTGGACATCATCTGTGCAAGAAATGCTTCGCAATAATGAACCTGATCTGGCACGCTTCCAAGCTCCCGATCGATGTCTATTTTAGCATCTTGTGGGAGAACAGGTATAAAAGATCCCACTCTCTCATTTGCGACCAATTTATTGCACCTATTCAAGAAAGAGTGCCTAAGGCTGTTTGATGCGGCCAAAAAGGTTATATCGAAAGTCGGTCACTAGTACCTGGACAAGCGCGAAACCTACATTAGGGTTTTCGGCATCACAGGAGCACCACATTTGCTACCTATATATGTCCCTGACTGATTGGTACTAGCGAAAATATGTTACCAAACTATCTTGCAGGGTTACAACGCCACGTTGGTGAAGGATAAGAAACTCACATTCATACCCTATGGGTTTCATATAGGCTTCTACCAGGTTAAAGACACTGCGCAGGCCAAATAAGAGGGATTAAGTCAATTGGAATTGGTTCCAGACAAATCATTTTCTCAAGCACGATCCCAAGGGTCTGGTCTTGAAACATGCATCACAAGTATCGTCCTATTGGCCTTATGCCCACGACTGGTTTGAGGATGAAATATTCACTGAAAATGCTCAAGATTGGGATGAGGTGGTGACAAGAACGACTGACCCTAGAATAACCAAGTTTAAGGCCATGAGTTGGGAAGAGCAAGTAGCGTCCTTGGATGAAAGAGCGCAAAGAGTGGAAGAACTTCTCAGGACTAGGGAAGAAAGGGTAACATTTGAATCGGCCAAAATGATGGAAGCTCCCCAGGAAGCCCCTATACAGAACTGGAATTTTCTCGGAACTCCAGGTGCAAGGGAAAGAGGGACACTATTGCTCCAACATGCTCAACAAATAATGGATCCGACCCTCTTATCAAGCGTTTCGACCAGTAACCCGGAAGAGAGCCCGGCAGGGGTAGGCGGCTTCTAGCTCACAGACCCCGGTAACATCAATGGGTCAAATGACCCTCAATCCGCACTGCCGCTAGCCGATTCACCGGCAGGTGTGACGGCTCAATTGAAGCTGGGTCAGGTGTCGGTCGAAACTAGTGCGCCTAACCCTCTGTCTGAGTTCATAGATATATACAGTGATGATGAGAGTTCGGAGGCATCTCAAAAAACCTCTGTGCATGTAGAAGAATAAAAAGGAGTCGAAAGCGGCTTAGATATAGAAACGCCCAATGCGCCAGAGACCCAAGCAGGTAGTCCCAATGACAATTCAGAATTAGACATGTCAACAGAAAGATCCCTACAGAAGGACGTCGGCGATGCCACGGCTAGAATACAGGCAAGTATTGAGCTCGCTCCCGACACATCCATCCCACTTGATACTTAGGTCCCCAATAAACATCAGGAAGAGGCTGGGCCTTCAGAACAAAACAAGGAGGTTCAAGAGTTTGATCTTGAACAAATATATACCACCAGAAGCCTAGGAAACATGCTTACATGGGGCGACCAACAGATACCAGAGCTGGTAGATGAAGTGGCAGACATCTATGTGATCTCCTTTGATCAAAAGAGGAAGGCCATCGTGCAAAGGACTGCTAAGAAGAGGAAGATTTTTGTGGACCGTTCTATTTTGGTTACCACAGAGGAATGCTTGATCAACACAGCAGATGCTCACATGTCTAAACTAATAGGCATGGGAAGATCGCTCTCTGATGCTTCCTAGAATAGGGCCAGGAGGGATGAAAGAGAACTAGCGGATAATCTGAAGGAACTGGAACACCTGCGCCTTATTATTGAGTATCATAAAGGTGCCACACAGACTGCGACATATTTGAAGAGTGAGTTTTCAGGAGTTTAAAATGAGTACAAGAAAGAAAGAACTCTATTAACTGAAAATATAATTGAATTCCATGAGGACACTCTCATGGCTCTCGCAACATGCAAGGAGATGGAATGATGGCATGAAAGAGCACAACAAGTGGTAGAAAGGCTTGAATACATTGAGGCAGTCCAACAGGGTCAAGAAAAGGAAGAACATGGAATTCGACTGTTAAACAAAAATAGCCTTGACCGCATAAAGAGATCCACAGAATATTGGACTAAGATGTCCCGGGATGCACGTCGAGAGATCCGAGAACAATATGCCAAGTGCCAGAAGCACTGGGATAAAATTAATAAAGTAATGAAAGATATCAAGCTCCCCGAGTTCGGCAACCCCAGTGAGTTTATCGACATAAGAAACGTGCTCAAGATGTCTGCCGAACAAGACTCCCTATGGGCCGAAGAGTGCGTGAAGGTAACCAATGTGAGGCTAGGATAGGTGCGACAATTCACAGAACATGCGATCAGAGCTAAAACCATGTTGCAACAGTTAAATTCCACCTTGATAAAATACCGAGGGCATGCAGCGGACATCAGAAGGATATATGTGGCCCCAATGGAACAACATAGATTCCCATGGGCCCATACTTGTGAAGAACTCTTTATCAGATGGTCCGATTATGAAAGAATCCACCCTTTTCAAGAAACAACTCAGGTGGACTGTTGAAAGACTGCCAGATAATGACACCACATGGTGATTTTTTATTAGCTCAAATTGTATTTTACCATTAATTACTGTTAAGACTTTATATTATAAATAAGAACATCAACCGATGGTCCAAGAGGTCGATGGTTTGTTGCAAGAAATATTTTCTTTCTAGTTGTTAAGAATTATTTTGGAGCTGCTATGAATGAAGAAGTCCTTCTGGACCATAGACGAAGTTGTTTTCATCATATGCACTTGTAATTGAGCCTAGAGAAGAACTATTTCCTATTCATTTCATGAGAAGATGTAACAAGTAAGAGCTAGCGAATATATTGTCAAGTTATCTGGTGCAATTGTTTCGCTGTTCTTTTCTCTAATGATGGAAATGATAAATCGTTGTGTGGATATATGATGAAGGATTATGGTAGATGAATTATTTTGCTTGCTATTGATCTTATCATATAACTGTTTTCTTCTAATTAGTATTCTCAAACAGTAATTGGATGCTCACATGGTTAACGTATTATTACTAGGCTTGTGGTATAGGATTATCGTTTTCATGTTTGAGCAACGGGTTATCCCAAGCTCAGCCTCTTCTGCAGTAGTTAAATTTGATCTCATCTTGTTTTCTTGGATAGTGTAGGTTAAAATCTCAGCTAGCGATCAAGTGCTCACATGGTTAAAGTATTATTACTAGGCCTGTGGTAAGAGATCGTTGTCTGCATGCTGGAGTGAGGGTTATCCCGAGCCCGACCTTTCCCAGTCTTTAGAGTTCCTTATCATTGTGTGGCCAAGTTGGTTTATACCGGATTTTTATCACATTTATCCTAACTAAAGATAAAATACCCAAAGAGAAAATCCCGACTAAAGGATATGCCTCCACAAGAAAACACAAAGCCCATTGATTAAATTGGTCGGATCACGAGATCTAGAGAACCATTCCAATCACAAACGCTACAGAGTCTAATTGGGCCTCTGTGGCGGGTTTGGTTCCTATTGTTGAGTTAAGGGGTTTAAGACACATCAACAAGAACTAGTACCAAAGTTGGGCCCTTCATTTGAAGGAGCTGAGGAATAAAAATATCGAGTCATGGATGGAATTCGACCAAAAGAAGAAAGAAAAGGCACAAAAGGATCACAAGCCAAATTAGATACCATAGAAGGACCGAAGACTTGACTCAGGGCGAGTCAAGGATTGTGTTCGTGGATTTTTTGGCCCTTTTTTTTAAGGTATAGAAGTGTCAAAAGATACCATGGAGTTAGATAACCAGTAAAAATAAGGGAAAATAAGGCCGGGCGAAAGAGCGCACAACAGAAAGGCATTGGAACAGAAAATGGTTGGAGGCCAGCGTACAATTAGTTTTGGGAGGAGCACTTGAAACAAAATTAGTAAGAGAAGAGAACTCATAGGTTATCAATCAAGAAAATAAGGATTTTTACTTTAATTGAAAGAGGGAGGAAAGTAGAAAAGCAAGAACTGAGTTATGAGCTAGATATGAATTGTAATGAGAACTAGTCTCATATTACTGTAGAGCTAGTAATGGAAATCCTAGTTGATCTAGTACTGTTTTAAGATGTACTTGTTGGTCCTATCAAGTATGAATTTGTATATGTATGATGTAAGATGTCCATGTATATGGAGTAAGCTCATGATATAATATAATACTAGTGGAGATAAAATTAAATAAAAGACACATGGTTATAATGATTCATGTGTTCATAGAATGATATGATGTTCTGTATTTTATGTATGATGGTTTTGTGTGTTCTTTATGATGATCTGCGAAACTATGTTGTTGTGCCTTGGGTATGAACTGTTGAGGGATTTGATATAGTTAATATATCTATCACAATAATGGTAGTAATATTGATAACGCATATATATGAACAAACATTCCTCCTACCCTTCCCTAATTCTTTAAGTCTCAGTTGTGCTTCGGGTGAGACTTCCTCCCTTCTAGGAAGATGGAAATTCCAACGCACTATACTACATCAATACCCTTTTGTTGGTAACCTAAAGAGGACCCTAGTATGAAAAATTTTTCACCAACAAATCCATTTTTCAGACTCCATGGGGGAGTTGCAGAAAACCATGTATCTTCCACGGTTCTAGTAGATGGATCACATAATCTTGTTAATTTTTGGTTGCAACTTTTCTATGACATTTTGGAGAATGAAAAAATTATCCAGAAATTACGAAAAATCATCAAAATCACTCTAGGAACTGGAAGAAACTCATGGGAACACATTGTTGCTAACCTACCAGAATGGAAAAACAACTATGTACAAAGAAGGAAGAAGAGGTCTATTAGGGAATTCAAGATAAATTCTCATATAGATGGTTATGATATCAATGATGCTATGCTCTACTTGGGTTTAGACGTTAACATCCTACCCAAGAAAACATGGGAGGTAATGTGAAAGCCCCATGTTGTCTTATTCACCCATTCAGTTGCACATGACCAAACAATACTTCATTTACCCCATGGGAAGGTTGGCTAACATCAAGGTGGACATTGTAGGGGTTAATACCATGGAATACTTTGAGTTCATTGAGATTATGGGCGAGAAGGACCTATGCCCTAACTTTCCTAGAATTGACTGGGCGTACGACAAATAGGCTATCATTGACCTCAAAAAGGAGCTCATGATATTTGAATAAAATGGAGTAAAAGTCATCCAACCCTTGTATCCATATGAGGGGCCTAGATATACATAACCCTCTAATGAGAACATGGAGATCGACATCTTAGATCAATTGTATACTATTACTTTAGGTAAAGGGGTGGACTACATTAACCCCACTACAGATGGATCTATGAGTTGGTGAAGTATTCAATCTGCGGGAGAGGAATTGGAGGTAACTTTTGAGGATTGGTAGCATGGATGGTATGAAAAATTATCTAGATGTTAAAAAACCATTAGAGTGTCCAGATGGATCTGGAATGAACTCAGAGAGCATCCATTATATGATGGGGTCTCTGAGTTACACAAATTTTTGGTTGAAATGGAAAAAAAGTTTGGGATAGATTAAATAATATCTACTTTGGCTGTAGCCCTATGTAAAACCCCTGCCAAGTGGTGGTCGATGCATAAAATCACTTTCCTTCATGGGACCAAATCAAATTCGCCATGCAGTATCATTTCAGTCCTTCGCATCAATGCCACCCAGAGAGTTTAGAACATAAGCTGCAACATCACATGCTACCGGTCAAATTCTATGAGGGGACAACCGATCCAAGAGAGCACATTTCACAATGTCTCAAAGTATGGAGAGCAGCACAACTACATCTTTATTTTTGGGTGCACCAATTTTTTCATTCACTGGAAAAAATTCCAATTTCCTGGTGAAGAACACATGACCCACACTAATAGGGGGGGTGAATTAGTGTGTGAACTATTTTACCTATTTATTTTCATAAGTTACCACTTAAAACATATTTGAACGGATTAAGAACAATCACATCATAATTACAATGAACACAAAGACACCAGATGTTTGTATAAGCTTTTGTATAATAAATATGAACATAGTAATATGAATATATCTTAGAGAGGATTTTCTTTTAGCACCAACTGAAGTAAGGAGCACCAACTCTCAGCGAAGACCCAGCTTGGCGCAAGTCCCAGCTGTTGAGCAACTGAGAGGGGGGGGGTGAATCAGTTGTTCCCGATCTTAAACAATTATGCTTCTTTTAAACTCTTTGCTGAAACACTAAATGATGACCACAATAATGCAGGGAAATAAACAATAGCACATTCAACATTAGTCACATATATGAGAAACACAGAGACAGATATTTCCTGAGGAAACCCATACAGGGTAAAAACCTCTTTTTCTTTATATGATAAGTAATAGTTACATTCTTTACATTATCATACATATGAGCACCAACTCATAATGAGGCTACAACCTATGTTTTGCAAGCTGCAACTTGTTGAGAACACCAACTCTCTGTTTTCTCTAGCACCCATTAGAAGGAAGCACCAACTCCCTGGTTTCTCTAGAACCAACTAGAAGGAAGCACCAACTCCCTGGTTTCTCTAGCACCAACTAGAAGGAAGCACCAACTCCTTGAGTGTTTCCAGCACCAACTGGATGGAAGCACCAACTTCCAATCATGCAGGCACCAACCTGTATAACAGAGAACAAGAGTTCTCCCTTGCACCACCCTGCCACCCTAGTTTCTCTGGCTGCAACCAGATGGAAGCTACAACTCCCTGTGTTCAAGCACCCACTTGAACCTCTGAGGACAAAAGTCCTCCCGAGCACCTCCCTTCCACCCTAAAATATTAATCTTTGATACTGAAACTCATTACAGTAAAATAAAGTTATTCAATGGCTTACCAGCCTTGTCGCTGTTTTGTTACACTGCTCTTCCCTGTCTGCATCAGTGTCTTCTGCACACACATTGCACTTTCTGTTCTTCTCCATTTATACTCTCTGCACCATGTCCCTCCAATGCAACCTTCCTCTATTGTGTATTTCTACTCCTGCGCTCTGCCTCCTTGCTCACACTTCAATCCTTCTACACAGCAACCACAACAACTCCAACAACAATGGCAACAACAGCCCCTCTCTTCTCTGTACCATGTACTTATATCTTCTGTGCCCCTTATGCATGCAATGTGCACAATTCCTCTGCATACTCACACCGCGCCGATATCCTCCACCTCTCGAGTGCTCTACCCGATCATCATGGTAACTCCTCAGCTTCTCTGGCAGTTTTCCCACGCGTTCAACATCACTGCGTGTTATGCTGAGATTCCTCAGCCTCACTAGCAGATGAGACTCTTCGTCTTCTCTGTAACAGTCGAGCTCATCCTTTCTGTTTCAATTACAAGCTCTTTTTCCTCTAGTATCGCCCACCATACACAGTCTGTCTCATTTTCTTTTATACACACCCCCATGGCCGTTCCACTTCCCATTTTCTTAGGCAAAAGAAAGACAACTGTCCAAGCAACTGAAAGGCCAACTGAAACGCTAATTGATTTGTAATCATGCATCCGTTTTGCTAACAGAATCCAAACTCGGTATTTAACTATGAGAGAGAATAGTAACCCTCCGATCACTGTCAAGTTTTATCCGCACCGTTGGATGACCTTTATTATTCTTTCCTTTTTAAATCAGGTTTCGACATTCCTTATGTTCAATGTACTTACAAATCCCAATTCACAAAATTCCATAAAGTGGTCAGATCAACGATCCAGATCATAATCAGATCTGACAATTTAGATTAAGTCGGGAATTCATTCATCGCGAAATCGGAATTCCTGACGTTCATAGTTTTTGTCACTTACAAATCCCGATCCCCGAAACTCCGTGAGAGGTCAGATCAACAGTCCAGATCATTTCTTGATCTGACGGTCCAGATTCAATCGTGATTTCGCATATCGTGAAATCGACATTCTTGATGCATTGAGTTCTTTACCTCTTGAATTCACGATCCCTGAAACTCCGTGAGAGGTCATATCAACGGTCCAGATCATTTCTGGATCTGACGGTCTAGATTCAATTGCGATTTCGCATATCGCGAAATCAGGATTCATGTTGCATTGTGTTATTTCCTTTTTGAATTCGCGATCCCCGAAACTCCGATATGGAGTTATATCTATGGTCTATATCCAAGCTTGATTCTACGACTGCGATTGCATCGCGATATCGCATATCGCGAAATCGGGGTTTTCGTTGCATTGTGTTCTTTGCCTTTTGAATTCGCGATATGCCGATCCCCAACTTCCTCCGTACTCCTGACACGCGTCCCACCGAATGGACGGTTCAGATTCCGCGTAGGGGTTTCCTCTAGGGATTTCCCCGATCCTTCGTCCACTGGAATACCGATTTTCCGATTCTGGATACGCTGGTCCTCCGACGGCTCCCGGCCTTTGACCTGCCACCTGTCTTTCACTGACTCCTGGGTGGCCCACACGCTATATGCCTTATCGGGAAATCGCGTATCGCGATTTCGCGATGTCTGATGCAATTGTTCACGAGACTCGTGAAACTCCGATTCCCGATTCTCCGATGAAGCCTCCTATCGAGCTTCTTGCGGTGGCGCCCAATCGCTGCCATGCGTCCTTCCAGATGGACGGTCCCGATTATGTCGAGATTTCGAGACTTTCAATGTCCCGGTTCTCACGACCTTGAGAACTCCGATCTACCGATGGCTGATATCCCGATGACAACTCCTCGTGTCGGGACTTCTCTTCTTGCTCCCGAGGCTTATCTCCCTCGCAGCTTCTGCAGATCTGACGGGTGTCGGTGACCCTGCACCAAATCTAACAGCTCTCGTTCTATCGGGAATTTTGGATGGGATCCAATGACTGTGGATCTCTGTCTTCCTTCTCCTTGCACTTTAAAGGACATGCAGGTTTTCCTCGATCCAACGGTGGTCGGACCCTGCGCTCAGATCTGACGCCTGAGATCTATTCTCCTCTTCAGCGCCCTCTTCTTGTCTTTCTTCAGATCTGACGGCCCTCATGCTGTCGGGAATTTTGGATGGGATCCAACGATCAGAAATGCTTCTTGGGACTTCAATCATTCGATCTTCCTGGACTTATCTTCTCTTTGCCTGTTGATCATCGCTGCTGTACTCAATCCATCATTACTGTTGTACTTGCCATCAATGACAAGATTACGCTGGCTGTAAAACATATTAAACATCCTCTGCACTATCTCTTCTGATCTTATCGAGGTTGCTCTGCAGCTTCTTCCCAAAATACTTCTGGTGCCCGTCTGTTCCATTCTTCTTGTAGTCATGCAATCTTCATTGCTGTACTTGCCATCAATGACAAGCATATGCTACCTGTTAAACATTTCCAACAATCTCCCCCTTTGGCATTGATGTCAACAAAGGCACCCAGATGGCAACAAAGGCACCCAGATTCTTTTCTCCCCCTTTGACATCAATGTCAAAGAGAACATGCTCCCCCTGAGCTGTTGTAGTATTTTAGAAGGTATCA
>ML835407.1:11128-59564 GCA_009831015.1 Picea engelmannii | reverse complement strand
CTAACTGATTTGCAATCATGCGTCCATTTTGCTAACATAATCCAAACTCAGTAGTTAACTGTGAGAGAGAACAGTAACCCTCCGATCACTGTCAAGTTTTATCCGCACCGTTGGATGACCTTTATTATTCTTGCATTTTTAAATCGGGTTTCGACATTCCTTATGTTCAATGTACTTACAAATCCCGATTCACAAAATTCCATAAAGCGGTCAGATCAACGATCCAGATCATAATCAGATCTGACGATTCAGATTAAGTCGAGAATTCACTCATCGTGAAATCAGAATTCCTGACGTTCATAGTTTTTGTCACTTACAAATCCCGATACCCGAAAATCCGTGAGAGGTCAGATCAATGGTCCAGATCATTTCTTGATCTGACGGTCCAGATTCAATCGTGATTTCACATATCGCGAAATCGACATTCTTGATGCATTGAGTTCTTTGCCTCTTGAATTCACGATCCCCGAAACTCTGTGAGAGGTCAGATCAATGGTCCAGATCATTTCTGGATCTGACGGTCCAGATTCAATCGTAATTTTGCATATCGCGAAATCGAGATTCATGTTGCATTGTATTCTTTCCTTTTTGAATTCGCGATCCCCGAAACTTCGATATGGAGTTATATCTACGTTCTAGATCAAAAATTGATTCTACGGCTGCGATTGCATCGCGATATCGCATATCAAGAAATCGGGGTTTTCATTGCATTGTGTTCTTTGCCTTTTGAATTCGCGATATGCCGATCCCCGACTTCCTCCGTACTCCTGACACGCGTCCCACCGAATGGACGGTTCAGATTCCGCGTCGGGGTTTCCTCTAGGGATTTCCCCAATCCTTCGTCCACTGGAATACCAATTTGCCGATTCCCGATACGCTGGTTCTCCGACGACTCCCGGCCTTTGACCTGCCACCTGTCCTCCACTGACTCCTGGGTGGCCCACACGCTATATGCCTTGTCGGGAAATCGCGTATCGCGATGTCTAATTCAATTGTTCATGAGACTCGTGAAACTCTGATTCTCGATTCTCCAATGAAGCCTCCCGTCGAGCTTCTCTCGGTGGCGCCCGATCGCTGCCATGCATCCTTCCAAATGGATGGTCCCGATTATGTCGGGATTTCGAGACTTTCAATGTCCCGGTTCTCACGACCTTGAGAACTCCGATATCCCGATGGCTGATATCTTGATGACAACTCCTCGTGTCGAGACTTCTCTTCTTGCTCCCGAGGCTTATCTCCCTCACAGCTTCTGTAGATCTGATGGTTGTTGGCAACCCTGCACCAAATCTAACAGCTCTCGTTCTATCGGGAATTTTGGATGGGATCCAACGGCTGTGGATCTCGGTCTTCCTTCTCCTTGCACTTTAAAGAATGTGCAGGTTTTCCTCGATCCAACGGTGGTCGGAACCTGCGCTCAGATCTGACGCCTGAGATCTATTCTCCTCTTCAACGCCCTCTTCTTGTCTTTCTTCAGATCTGACGGCCCTCATGTTGTCGGGAATTTTGGATGGGATCCAACGATCAGAAATGCTTCTTGGGCCTTCAATCATTCGATCTTCCTGGACTTATCTTCTCTTTGCTTGTTGATCATCGCTGCTGTACTCAAGCCATCATTACTGTTGTACTTTCCATCAATGACAATATTACGCTGCCTGTAAAACATATTAAACATCCTCTGCACTATCTCTTCTGATCTTATCGAGGTTGCTCTGCAGCTTCTTCCCAAAATACTTCTAGTGCCCGTCTATTCCATTCTTCCTGTAGTCATGCAATCTTCATTGCTGTACTTGCCATCAATGACAAGCATATGCTACCTGTTAAACATTTCCAACACCAGCTTGCTGCAAGACCCAACTTGTTGATAGAACCCATTCTATCCAACTAGAGTTTATTCAGCTCCAGTGGTAGTGATCCATTATAGAATCAACTATATTTTATGATCAAAGGTATACTATAAAACACTTATCACTACATTTCATCATCTCTCTGTAATTCACATTTTCTTTCCTCTGATATCTTCTTGGAATCTGCTTCAACTTATTTAACTTATGTTATGAACTACATTTTATCTTCTCTCTGTTATTCACATTTTCTTTCCTCTGATGTCTTCTTGGAATCTGCTTCAACTTTAGATCTTCTATTCTCGACTGCAGAGACACCTTCTTCTCTCCACTTTTTCTCGTTTATATACTCTTCAAACGGGTGTGAAATTTAAAACATTGTGTCCCTTTATTTGAACCATTGTACCTTTTCATTTAAAATGAGAAACTAAATTTTAATTAATATCATTTTTCCTTTTTATTCTTTATTCATATTTTCATGATTTATTCTCTTTTAATCATGACTATGTATCGGTTCATTTTTGTTTGTCATGAGTTGATCACATTTTAATTATGTTTACCGTGAATACCTTTCATAAATTGATCACAACATGGATCAATTTTATCATTTATACTTGTTCACGGATATTTGTTAATTTCACAGAGACCAGATACTATCGAGGCGCTTCCTTCAAGCCATTTCATATGACTGATCATGACAGAACCACGGGCTTACTGAATATAGCGACCTATTCATAGTTTTCTTATAAAAACTCTTATAACATATGACCAACGGCGGTGAGATCACGTTTAGGCGAGATGAGCGCATGAGCGCTTCTCAATTGAATGGACACAATTCATTATACCGATGGGATGGACGGCTGACGGGATTTAGACACTTTACCCTTCGAGTCTTCGTGACTTCCAATACTTCAGAACTCCCGATTACGATATTGCGGAAACAATCAGATGTTTCACGTTTATTTCATGGAGATAGATCAAAGATTATCTTTAGACCTTACACTCCTCGTTACACTGCTAAATATGATGGTTGTGACTTAATCATGCGTTGATATGGATGGCTGCTGTAATTTTGACACTTTTCCCTTCGGGTCTTCGTGACATCCAGCATGTCAAATATCTCAAAGTTGTCATTCTACTGACACGTGTCCCTTTTGTAATTTCAATGTTCGAGAGTTTAGAGGTTTCGAGTATTTTCTTGTGATGCAAAACTCTCGAAGTAGAAACTCATGACATGACGTAAACCTGTTGACGTCACATGATGACTTGGCACGTGCCGTTTCCTCTTTGACACTTGTCATTTTCTGGTTATGCCATGTGTACATGTTGATGTGGTCTTCCAGGCATCCTTGCTAACGAGGTTCGCTGACATGGTCTGTCAATGTGTCGTCCTTCCTCGACTTTGTTAATCTTGTGCCACATGCCTACCTTCCAACCGACAGTTATATCTTCGGTATTTTGGATTTCGCAAGTTTGGGATCCTTGAGTCATTGTCACTCCAAATTATCCGAGTCCAGAGTTCCAAAGAAACTCACAACTAACTGTCGTGCAACTTTTCCCAGATCTAACGATCCTCGTACCTTTGTGATATGACGACCCAGAGCTTATCGAGACTTCGTGTTTCACAATTTTTGAGGTCTACTCACCTCCCTTCTTCCATTCCTGATTTCCCGATATCCGCTTACATTGGATCGACGGTCCACGATCCTCCATGATCCAAAGGTCCATATCATATCGCAATTTCGTGTTTTGTGAGTTCATGCAACACTGTCTTTGACTTTCCTGATCTGCGAGTCAAAAAAATTCCAATCACTTGCCACGTGTCCTATTGATCCAATAGATCAGATCATTTCGCTGCTTTGGAGTGTTAACTAACTCCTAGGATTATCCTCCTTGCATTTCCACTGGATCCGACGGTTGACGAGCATTCTTGAAGAAGATCAACGACCATGATCTTTCAGTGCTCCTCAAGCCCACGACCACTCAAATGACCGATGTGCATTGCATCAGATGATCAACATGGTCAAACTCTTGATCGAAAGGCTACTGAGCTTCTCATTATAATCGGATGACTGCTGAGGCTTCTCGCATTTTCTGCGCACTGATCAACTGTTCAGTATTTTCATTGATCCTGACGACATCTCTGCAATCTGTTCTTCCTTCAAAACTTTTGATCATTGAATCATTGCTGATCCTATCGTGATCAACAATAGTCATGGATTTCCTCTCTGTGCAATGTGCTATTCCTTCTAAGATTTTGATCTTTGCACATTGTTTGACATCTCTTGCTTAACTGATATATTGTTGACATCAATGACAATCTCATTTGTCATTTAACAACAGATCATCACATTGACTGTTGACATCAATGACAATCTCAACTGTGGTTATTCATCATTAACAATAGATCATCACATCGACTGTTGACATCAATGAAAATATGGATAGATCAAATAATATCTACTTTGGATGTAGCACTGTGTAAAACCCCTTCCAGGTGGTGGTCGATGCATAAAATCACTTTCCTTCATGGGACCAAACCAAACTCGCCATGTAGTATCATTTCAGTCCTTCACATCAATGCCACCCAGAGAATTTAGAACATAAGCTGCAACATCACATGCTATCGGTCAAATTCTATGAGGGGACAACCAATCCAAGAGATCACATTTCACAATGTCTCAAAGTATGGAGAGCAGCACAATTACCTCTTTATTTTTGGGTGCACCAATTTTTTCATTCACTAGAAAAAATTCCAATTGCATGGTATGTACACAAAGAGATCATATGTCAAACTACTTACTGGGAAGTACCCCAGAATAATTTTTCCAGGATTTCACATTTTCAGTTAAGTCTCCCAAAATCACTTTAGTATTGCATCATATTAAAAAAAAATTGTTTACTAATGAACTCAAGGATACCATTCCACCCATAGTTTTTCCTGCACATGAGAATTTTCTTTGTTCTATCCCTACTCCTCTTTAAAAGTGAGGAATTAAATATTTCAAAAACACTTTCCAGCTAAATCTAGTAGCTCTTACAATGAACCCTTCAAGTTGCACAAGGTAAACATAGGTACTGAATTCCATCCCAAGATAGATTCCACGGGTGACTACTAGGATGAATATACCATGGCTGAAATCCAAGCCTTTTTGCATGAGTACGAGAACCTATTTTCAAAAACTTTCTCGGAGCTCAAATAAATTAAGGGAAACCTAGGAGAGATGAAGATAGAGCTAAAACCTTGTGCAAAACCTGTGAAGCACATACCATATCGGTTGAATCCTCTAGTTAAGGAGAAAGTGAAAAATGAGATTGATTGCATGCTCGCAACATGGTTAATATTCCTTGTTGACAAGGTGGAATGGATCAGTCCCATCGTAATTCAGAGTAAGAAGGGCACTGAGGATATCCACGTTTGTATCGATTATAGGAGCGTACACTATACCTGTGTTCATGATATGTTCCCAACTCCCTTTGGTGATGATGTTTTAGACCAAGTGGTGGGTAAGGAATCCTACTCCTTTACAGATGGATTTTTTGACTATCATCGAGTCTGGATTGTAGAGGAAGAAAAGAGAAATACCACCTTCACTACTAAGTGAGGGTCATTTGCTTACAATTTCATGCCTTTTGGGTTGAAGAACACCCCAACAGTATTTTCCCGGATAGTCATTGTGGAATTCTGTGACTTCATCCATACATTTTTGAACTTTATATCCTATTGAAAAAACATAGTTCTATGCTCCAGCTGATGTTTGAGTGTTGTAGGAAGTTTCATATTTCCCTGAACTTGAAAAAGTGTATATTATGTGTACCCTTCGAGAATCTACTTGAACATATCGTGTGTAGAGAAGGGGTACTCATTTATTTCGTAAAAGTTGTGTTCATCCTTAATATTCCACCCCTCATATCTGTAAAGAAACTACAATCTACACTGGATCACACAGGATATTACCGCAGGTTCATTTCAAGTTATGCAACTATGACAACAAATTTGGAACAACTGTTAAAAAGAGTTGAAAGAATCTGTTGGACTCCATAATGTAGTAAAGCCTTTGATTTGTTAAAACAAAAGTTGAGTTTGGAACCCATATTGACTTACCCAAATTGGAAGAACGAGTTTCATGTCCATATTGATGCCTCTAGAGTTGCACCAGGTTCTATCCTTATGAAACCATGAGAAAGGAATATTGACCAACCTATCATTTTTGCCAGTCGAAAACTATCTCAGGCCAAACGAAACTACACCACAATAGAAAGGCAAAGTTTGAAAATATCTTGTTGAAAAACCTATCTTAGAAGGAAGAATTTGTAGATGGATTCTTCTTTTTCAGGAATTTTCCTTTGAAGTTATTGGAAAACCTAGGAAGTTAAATGTGGTACCCAATCACCTATCAAGACTAGAAACTGGAAAAAGTGATGAACCTGTTGATGACCAACTACTAGATTCCTATTTTTTTCGCATAGAATTTATCCTAGACTACTTATCAGACATTTCAATGTTCCTCACAACTGGAAAAGCCACATAGGACTATTCTTCAACTCAGAAGTGCCACTTGTTTTTTGGGAAGTGAATTATCATCTTATCATGGGACAGTTGTAAAAGCTAGGTTTGGTCAGTATCATGAGGATATGCATCTTGAATCATGAGAGAATTGGTATTATTTGAGAATGTCACAACGAAGTTGCAGGAGGACATGTTAGAGGTAAGGCTACAACCTTACATATATTACAGGTTTGGCTATGGTGTCTAACATTGTTTAAAAACACCAAAGCATATGCCAAAGCATGTAATGTTTTTCAAAGGGTAGGTAAGCCCTCATGGAGGGATGAACTACCCTTATACCCTGTTCGGGTTCTACATGCATTCAAAACATGGGTTGTCGATTTTATTGGTCCTATCAACCCACCGATGTGACATTCCAAGGAAAGGTACATTATTACCGCAATAAATTCTCTTACACGATGGGATGAAGCCACATAAATGAAGGACTGTTCAATCGATACCAAAACCAGATTTATTTTTGAAAATACCGTTACTTGATTTTGTTTCCCTCGAAGTATAACTAGTGATTAGAGTGTGCATTTCATAAACAAAATTATATCTACCCTCACCCTTGAATTTCTAATTCAACACCATAAGAGCATCCCTTACCATCCACACAATAACAGGATAGTGGAATCATTCACCAAAATTCTAGAAAAAGGATTGACCAAGGTATGTTGCACAAACTGTGAAGACTGGGACAAAATAGTTCCAACATGTCTTTGGGATTATCATATCACCAAAAGTAAATTACACAAGTATACCCCTTTCCAATTATTTTACGGACGAGAATTCATGGTACCCACTGAATTTATATCACCAAGTCTATCTGTTGTGAAAGCTACCAAGATGACTAATGATGAATCCATCACAACCAGAGTTACATAACTGATGCAGCTAGATGAAGCTACATTTTATCATAATTTCATCAGATAGTGGAAAAGGATCTCCAGAAGGATTTTCATGATCAACATATCAAAATAAAATAATTAGCGCAAGGAGATAAGGTTCTACTATATGACAATAAATACCAAAAGAATCCTGGTAAATTACAAATGAATTGGCTTGGGTCATTTTTTGTTGTTGAAGTACGTGAATCTGGAGCAGTCAGACTTGCGCAACTCAATAGTATCATTTATCTTGGTTGGATGAATGGAACACACATGAAACCCTACACTTGTTATCAATAAGCATTGTTGTGTTGCCCTCGTGTGTCGGGAGTGGCAAAAGTAAGTAGGATTTTCAATTAACTTGTTGTTTTCCTGTGTTCTTGGTCATGCAATGACATGTCTGGTTGTTATTTATTTTTAGAGTCTGTGTTATTTTCAAATTATCTCTCCTAGATAACACCTTTATGGTCGAGGAGGTCTCATTCATGTATACTCATCATTACCATCACTCGAAGCTCAAATTCCATGCCCACGTGCTACCACATGGTTCATTAAAAGTCGTTAGTACTATTGTTGACTTATTCAATGCTCTTGGTAATAGTCGAGTTTAATGTTACCAGTTGTCTGCCCTTTTCTGGTTCACTACCAACAAAGTCATTACTTTCTCAGCCTTTCCTAACAACCCATCATCCACTTTCCACCAATGTGTTTAATTGCACAAACCCCGTTGCAAATTTCACTATGGTAATGAATCTTATCGACGTTAATGCTACTTCTTGTCAATCTATGAAATTCAATCCATGTTGTCATGTCACCTTTTGATTAGAGTCTATAAAGATTATGTTTACAAATTGGTTAAGGTTATTTTTTTTCTTTGCGTAAAGTTCATACTTAGTCCTAGAGCCCCCTATGCAACCTATGAACTCGTCTGTACAAACCCATCCCCCTATTCATTTCATTTATCGCCGAGACTATGCCAGGATGGTTCGCACTATCGATAAGGGGTTAGTCCCCAAAGCTACTACCCAGGTCACCACACCAATTCTAATTATTGTCCCTAAGGAATTCATTGACCCTCATTTCCAAGTTATCAATAATCTCCATGGGAAGGTGGAGCACACTCGTCTAATTGACATAGACTTCAAATATCCCATCCAATTCCCACTAATGGCCATCCATTCCTTTATGGATTTCACTATTTTACAAGATGGAACTATGAGTTGGGATTGGAAGTCATACTTCCTACCTTTGCAAGAAAGCACCTTAATGAGTTTGAGTGACCTATTAGTGTTCGACACCACTGGAGAGGTTGCTAATTGCACTAAATTTTTTATCATCCTAGTGCACAATAACACATTGTGGATTGACAAGGGATACACTATCCAAATCATGGACATACATCAATTGACAGGGTTATCTATGGATGGCCAAGATGTCATGGATGAGTTCCAAGCACCAGGAAAGCATGGCCAAAATAAAGGTACTTTAAGCCTATATGGAAAATACCACACTCGGTAGGGAGGTCGATATGATCTTATTGAGCTCATCAACGACGAGTAGATCAGGTGTTCCTTCTACATTATCGTAGGAAAAGTGATGAATAATTACACAAAGGAAGAATGCACATTGGATGCCATAGAAGTAGAGGAATTCCTTAAGAATCGTGACAGGCTGAATTGGTGACGCTATTTGTTGACAGAGTTGTTCCAGGCTTGTGAGGATATTCATGACTGCACAACATATTTTATCTATGGCTACTTCTTGTGTTTGCAATGTGGAAATTGCAGTTGTCGTAGGGGAGGGATCTTGCTCACATGGTTGATACCTAGATTTTCAAGTTGTTCAATCCTTGGAACACCATGTCACTTCTTACCAATCCTGACGTACACAATATCTCTTTTGTGAAATGGAATGAAGACATGGTTAATGCTACCCAACAGTTTAGGATTTCATAATCGATCCTCAACAACCACATGCATCACATTTGGTTCGTGATGGGTTGGGACCATACTTTCATCCACCCATTAGGAGTGGATCATGCACTATTCCACTTGATTCCTCTTCCTTTATACCTGGATGATGCCACATTCGATAAGGAAGTCAACCTCTAGGAAGGGGTCATAAGAGAAGAGACTCCAAAATGGGCTAAATACACTATTTCGACAGTTGTGTTCTGAGCCTTTCCTACGCAGACATCAGTTGTTGCCGCCAATGCAAGAAAAAGGGATAAAACCCTGCCCAACTCAGATGAGGATTGTGAGAAGGATGATGAAGAAACATTACTGCAAGGACCAATATTGATCCCATTGTTATTAATTCTATATGATGCACAAATATCTGGTAAGAAGTTCTAGAAGTCATTTCCTAAGATTTTCCTCTCAAGAAACTGAGAACAAGTTCTCCTACGAAAACAACAGGTGAACTGATTATTACTGAGGCTACCACTCTTTCTTCACTACCACCCATGTCTCCTTCGATTCCACCTTCACCGATATTCACTACTTGGAGTCGAGTTCACACCAATAACCCTTCAGTAGAATCAAATGTCTCTACGCATCCTATCATCCACATTCTAGAAAACCCACCCAAGAAGGTCCAATCTATTACCATTGATGAGGAAGTATTCAGTCAACAAAATGGTGGAATCATTCACGACTCCACCTCAAACTCACCATCCCCATCCCACACACAAGTAGCGACACTTGAGCATGTTGACCCTCTTAGTATACCCGCTAGTGTTACCACTACTCCACTCATGAATATTGTACTCCAAGTATCGCAAGTCCCATATCCTCTAGACAAAGACCCAAAGATTGTCTCTAGTCGTCAAACAAATGCAGAGCCATAAATGCAAGTCAAAATGGACATGGGAACCTTCAATGACCCACTAAATGGCTAATATGATACCCATTCTGCATAGAGCACGAATTCCTTAAAGGAACAATTCTCTCCACTTTTGCAAAACCCACAACACTGTCTTTCTCTATTAGAGCTCTTTCTAGAGAAACAAGGGTTGTCGCCACACTATCACCAACAAAAGTACAGTGCATGCTTGCGAGAATCCTTAAATCTCAGTATCCTACCCTGGAAGGTGTAGGTACTCCTAGTTTCTATGAACAATCCATTGCAAGTGTCCAAGAACTTGCGACGCAGATCCCATTGGATCCATCTACTATGAATATTGATCTGTCTTCTTAGGATACACCTCAACTTTTGTAGCTTGTGAGGAATTTTGTAGATCCGCTAGAACAAAGAATTGTTGTTGTAACATAGGAAAATGAAGAATTAGTACAACAAGATGGCCAGTTGAAAGAGAGAATTACTTCAACTAACAAAACAACAACTTATGAACAAGGAATATGGGAAACCACTGAGTCCATCATTGAAGTAGTTTCTACTAGGTTCAGTGATGCTTGGCCTACCTTTTGAAAGATAACGCCCAAACTCCGAGAAGATCATGTCTAGGTTACACCAGTAGCTAGAGTTGATCTTGTCATTAAGGCATGGACCCATGTAGCAGATAGAACTCAGGACCTCTAATAGCAACTAGAGGATATTTGGCTAAAGGAATGAGACTAGCCCAAGGATATGTTATAGAAAATATCCAGGTTGTTGAAGAGGGTGATGCTATGTGCGGTTCTTTACATCAGCGAGCTGCAGAGTGTATTTATCTCTTCAAGATAGTTAAGGAATGGGTTGTTCTACTGGAGAATCACACTAAACTAGTGGAGGAACTTTGAGCCCATATCTGATTGATGAACGAGGAGATGAAGTTGATCACTGATTCTGTTGAGCAAAGTTCTAAATTTTTTAAAATCCAACAAGATGATGAAAACTTGGATGTTGTGTATGACACCAATCAGGCTTCCAAGAAGGAACTCCAAGAGTTCAAGCTAGAAGTATAGGACTCCTACGTCAAGACCCAAAATATTGACACCATGGTCAAATATGAATGGAAAAAAATTATGCACATGAATCCCTCAGTCCTAGATGTCAACGCAACAAAATAATTCATTGATGGAGATTTGATCTTGCGACGCAAGTTGCAAGATCACGTCGATCAATATGATAGTTTCAGGTAGAAGGTGGTTCAAATCATCCTTGATTTTGACCCTCTATTTGAGGAGGAACATAATAAGGAAGAAGAGACTTGAATTGGGGAGAGTCAAGGGTTGTGGTCAGAGTCGTTTTGGACCCTTTGTTTTTGGAGAAGACTAAATTTTGTGGAAATATCATAGTATTGTGGGAAAGAAGAGAAAACTAGCAGAAGGCTACAACTGACAGAAAATAGATAAATGCAGCATAAAACCAATGGAAAGTGATGCGTCACAATTCCAGTGTGGAAAGAAAACATGAGCCAGCTAGAAAGAACAGTGGAAGAATCCAGAACATTTGAGAGAATGCCAGAAGAAGGAAAAATCAAGAAAGCACAAAACCATAATGAATAAACAAAGAAGTCTGTGGAAAAAATCGATAGTGAGGAGTTATGTAATGGGCTGAGATTAATTTAGTTAGGGATGAGTTGGTTGATGAGTCATTCTAGTTTTTTCTAATAATTACTATCATTCTTGGGAATTGTTGTTCTTTCTATCTCTCGATTGTTGTATTGATTTCAGAGTTAAGAATATTGTAAACACTTGTTGTGATCATACCAACTGCGGGAAAACCATGCACTGAGTTTATAGTTGATATGCTCTTCTTTGTACAAGATGGAAATGAAAATATGGATCAAATGTTACGAAACAATATTAATATAAGAGATGATTGGACCCCTAAAATTTTGATAAATGGTGTATGTATCTTGATGAACTGTGTATGCTTCTTTTGTGCAAGTCTTTGTTATGCATCTTGGATATCTTCACTGCGTACATGCCATTGCTGATATATATCGTTAATTTAATTTCTGTATATTTGTTCATGTATGAAGTAAGAATCATTGTATGTCCTGTGTAACTATGTTTAGACTGCATTTTCCCTGTTTACCGTCCCAACCCCGTGATGGATTATATGGTTGCATTCTTCCCACCACTGCATTATCTTCAACCTTGCTCCATTTTACATAAGTCTCAGTAGCGCTTTGGGTGAGACCTCCTTCCTTTGTGGAAGGTTGAATATGTCAATGCTCTAGACTACAATAATGCCTTTGTTGGTAAACTTTGAGAACCCTCGTCTCCAATCATGTGCCAATAGGTATTATTTCTACAATATGCACACCATGGTATTCATGGAAGTAGACAATCTCTTTCAATATTCCCTTTCTCATCATAGTTGTAATAGTGGTCTGGTCCCCTTTCGCCAGTCGATCCTCCTCTCAAATTTCTTCCACCTTGACGAAATCCTCTAAACCCTTGAGGATTTTTATTGACATTAAATGCAAAACGATCTAATCTGTCAGTGAGAGCATCCAGATCTCTACATTGGTGGATAGAATGAGTAGGGGACCCAAATAGTTCACAATATATTGTATTCATAACAAAGGTGTACTTTTATAGAACATGTCAGTGCCTAAGGGAGTGGCCATGACTTCTACATATCTCACAATACTCATTTCTCTGGCCTTCTTGATGATTCAGGGAAGCATGGTATTGAACAAGGCCATGAAATGGCACAACAAAAAAAACTTGCACAACTCCTCTTGATGGTCCTACTAGTGGAGGCGCAATCGGGTGAGTGGGGGGTCCTGAACCCCTCAATATAGGGAATTAAGTTGTTGTATGACCTTCGGTATAACATCCAGTGCACCATACCTGCGATCAACCTGATCAAGGGAGAGTGAACTCTTGAATCTTATCAGTTAGAGAAGAGATATGTCCTTGCATTTGCGTGATATTATGATCTTTAGGAGGTCTCATCACTCGTACGTTTCTTGGATAGCCTTTCATAGCCTCAATCTTCATGGCTTGTTCCAACACCTCTCCCAAAGTAGTTATTTTTTGTTGAGTCAATTGGATTCAGTTTAGCAGTAACAACCCATGAATAAACCATTCTTTCTAGTGATATTCATGGATATGGTTTTCTAACTTCCCTATCATGTACTTACATATTTGGTTGTATTCCCATGCATATTCATTGTCTCTTTGTTTTATCTCCCACAAATTAGAGAGAGCATGTTGCTTTGACTGAGGTAATCAAAATTCCAGCACTATAAACTTCTTCTTCACCTAGATTAAAGAGAAAGGTTGTCCTTGAGGATTCCCTCATTTGATAGATTTCATGTAACATTTTATAGATTGACCCCTCAAAGTAGTATGGAACTAAACCAATTTATTTTCGTCTAGAGTTTTGCAAGACCTTGAGATGGATTCACAAAGAAACCAATGTTGTTCAATTTCCTTATCCCAGTTACCCCAAAATTCTGGGTATTGGATAAGAGATCTTGTGTGTTGATGCGTCATTGTAGGACTAGGATATCCTATTAATATGAAACATAAAGGTCCTAGTTCTGATATAACTGAAACACTCACCACACTACTGCTACTACTACTTGAACTTGCTGGACTAGAAGGGTTAGAAATGATAGAAACTACATAAAGATTGATTGTAGAAATTACCAAATCTTTCAGATTGTGCTGGGGGGATAGGTGACTCGGGGTTGGGGCCTTTACCTATAGAGAGAATTTCTTTGATCTGGGTGGTCACATTTTCTTGGAGGTTTCCTTCTACGTCATGATGCAGCCCAACATTTTCTAGCGTTGCAAGTTTCGTCTCTCCAGCAGCTCCCTTTGATCTCTCAGATAAATATTACTCTTTAGTTGTGGCATCTATGTTTAATTATTCATTTGTCTCTCCTAATATTCCCTTCTCTTTTCTATCTCCTGCAGAAACTTCACCTCTCTAACAAAATTTATCCTTCAACCATCAGTTGGTCAGCCTTTTGCATCTTTGCTGACCTCATAATTTCTCTAGTTATTTTCTTCAACTACCCTCATAATCAATCTCTTTTCAGGATTGATCATGTCTCTTCATTGGATTTCTCATTTGGTTCCTCCACCTTTTTTTAGCAATTGAAACCCTCCTTAGATCTCATTCATTTCTTGCAGTATCCTCTCGTTGAACCCCCATGCCCCCAAAATCCTTTTTTATTGGCTCATGACCCTCCCACAAATCACCTCCCCCCTAAGCATAGGGGTTTATGCTTCCATCTCAACTGAAGGAAAATGAATCATCCCTTCTTCTACCAGAAAAATATCGATCCGTAGAGGGATTTCTTGCAACAATCTTCCTCTAGGTCCCTCATAGAATATTTCTTTTTCTTTTGAAAAATATTGGTAGTTCTCCACAAAAAACTCAATAATATATCCTTCCAAAGTAGTCAATACCCATAAGTACACAACATGAGAGATCTGATGATCCAACCGATGAAGAGTTGCTAAATTCCCAACGGTCCAATTATATCTTCTCTTGACTCAATCTTTGTATCTTGGTGCTTCTTTCAATTGGTCGAGCCACTAAAATACCTCCATGGAATCAGATCCAAAATATCTCATAGTGGTCACTCATAGATTTGGAATACAAGATAGTGCTCTTCACGACCCTAAAGATTTTGTGTTGTAACTCAACTTCTTGCTGTATAAACTCGTCACACCTTTTTTCCCAACAATTCTCAATGTAAGACTTAAATATGTGATGATGCATCCTCTAAAGACTCAATTTAAAGCGTAGGTACTAAAAATGTAACCATTTTTTGGTGAAAAATAGAGACCAGGGTTCTTGGAGGTTACCAACAAAGGTATTGTTGTAGTCTAGAAGTGTTGGCATATTCAACCTTTCATAAGGGAAGGAGGTCTCACCTGAAGCGTAGCCGAGAATCAAGTGGTGAAGGGAGTCCAAGAAGATGCACCATCATGTTCAACATTACCATATACATTTTAATCCATCAATATGCAACAATACATACATAAACAATGATTAATTTCTAGGTAGACACAATAGAAGTAGTCACGCAATAGAGAAACTATGGATCCATGCACATTATAACAAAATTTGGAATCCCAAATAACCTTCTTCTATATTATCATCATCTCATCATGGTGTTACAACAATTACAACTCTCATACAACAACTTACACAACAAAGTCTATCCCCATATACCCATTACAAACTCTTAAGCCTCTGCGTAAGCACAAGGCCATTCAAAACCCCTTTACAATAGCTCTTACAAGATAGACTCAATAATAACCATCATACTATTAACAACAGTAAGAACATCATAAGAGTGTAACAACAACAAAAGTAACAACAACCCTTTTTCCATTACATAAATCCATATTTATATTGTTCCTTTGGTCGCTTCTTGGTTTCTTGATTTCATAGTTTTTCCGACAATATAGGTTATTTATTCCACTATATTTTCTGTATTCTTCCTTGCATGTACTGAAGCTCTTTGGATTTTCTCTTAATCATCTGGATGGTGCATGATGAATTTTCACTCTTGTTATACTGTTAGTTGGATTTTTACTCGTCCAATTGTTTTCCGACACTTCTGATCTTTCACTACCATACAGTGATTTCCAAAAAAACTTTGGTATTTCCGCAAAAATGTGTGTAACATACCCATCCACCCAGAGGATGAGAACGTTACTCCAAAAATTCGCTTTTGAACAGATCTTGAATTATAGCAACATTTAATCTGAAATCAAGCATGAAAGAACCACATGCATTAAAAAAGATCCATGCTACAACATAAAAGAGATAAACAATGTTTCATGCACATCAAATAACTAGCAGACAAGCACATTATAAATACATATCTCGAAGATAATTAAATACGCAGTGGAAATAAACATTACATAGAAAACACAGAGAGCACTTATCTTTGCAAGTAAATGTTCACCAACTGGCTCCAAACCAACGACGTTCCTCCAAAACATAGAAATTGTTGTTATTTTAATATCAACCATAGGTCACCCCCAAGCCAGGGCTATGAATCCACAAGGACAAGTCCTATGCCAAATCTAAAAACAAACAACAATTGGCTAACTAGCTCTCAGGTTTCCCAGCCTCACAACAAATCTGAATTTCCAGCTCTCTTTCCCCGTTAGCATGCACAACCCAAAGAAATGAACACCTTTCTCTGCCATGCAGTCCCTGAGGCTGTTCCATTTCTCTCCAGGGATCTAGTGCTACTGGTTAGGAAATCTCCCTACTCGAAACTCCAAGGATTCTTTGCTATGGAAAGTTCTATCTGAACTGCCATCAAGCTCATGCACATGGACATCCATTCCCTCCTAGAATGATCAATAATTTATTAGATCCATTCAATAATGGATCTCCTCTTCCTTCCATTCGTTTCCATGCTCAACATGAAATAGCCAGAGAGAGTGAAGAGGAAAGAAGAACAAGAGAACAGGGGGAAGAAGACGAACCAGGGGAAGAACGACCCCAAAATATCCCCCAAGGGATGTTTAAATAATTACATGAAGACAGGAGCCACATGGCCTCTCTCCCAAGAAGCTCATGTAATCCCTTTTCTCCATAAAATCAATTATGGGTAAATAAAATAATAAATAAAAAGACATATCCCCTCAAGCCCCCTTCTCTCATGGAATAATAGCCCCCTATCTCTTTTTTCCTTTTCCGTCTTGCATCCAACGATGTATTTTATTAATGTATATGAAGTATTATATTTCCTAGGCACTCTGGCCCCTTTTCAACTTTACCGGCTCACTAGCCTAAGTCACAATTACATAATACATTCTAGTTCATAAGGGTTAAAATTGGGATGTTACTATCCTCAGTGCACAACACTATCCTCGGTGCACAACACCATTCCAATGTTATTAACATTACAAATCCAGGCCCTTTGTCCTTAATCCACATAGGAAATCCAACCCAATCTTATATACATAGGCACTCTGGCCTAACATTAAACATGTATCCATAGGCATTCTGACCCAAAACATGTATAATGATCTTCCAAATTTATATTCCTGGAAGCAGTTCCAACCAACAATCTCTCCTTCCCTCTCATCCCTGCACAACCCAAATAAATGAACCCCTTTCTCTGCCATGCATTCCCTCAGGTTATTCCTCTTCTCCCTAGGGCTCCAATGCACTAATCCAGGGAGTTTCAGAGTTTTGGCTTCCAAAACTTCAGCTGCAACAAGTCCATTGGACTTTCTTCATTCTATGATTTTGTCATTCAGTTGTTCCAGCATCACCTTCTTCTTTTCCCTCATAGTCTGGTGCTTTTCTAGATCCTCAACATTCATCGTTTTCCTACAACATTTCAAATCAACAAGCATGTCAATTCACAATTTGTGCATAATTATTATTTTTTTCATAATCTAAGAGTAAATTTTCATAATCCAGTACAATACTTATCCATCTGGTTCATGGATATGCATCCCTATGGTTGTCTCGTTAACTTGGCTCACTATTTTCCTTGACATACCCATTGTGTGCATGATCCCAATCAACAGTTTACACGAACTGTCAAAGTATCTTCTTCCTCATGGTCACTCACCTTCCAGGTCGAGGCTCATACATCCCCTTATATTATACAGTGCCTCAGAAGATCCATCTTGCATGACCTAGGCTTCCTTGCACAAGAAGAATTCTAGGGACATAGGGTTATCATGTCACAACAATAGCCCTTTCCATGCTTTCCAACTAGCATATCCAACATATCACCTACATTATACACATACCATCATCATGAGATATCATTATAACCATTCTCAATCATAAATGTCAAATCTGTTTTATACAGGGAAACAAATTTTTCCAAGCATGACCTTTCTGCTCATAATGTTTGGCTCTACAACTGTAGATATCAGTCTTCCTTATGGGCTCACATACCTACCATATCCAAGACCATTCTACCTGCAATTTTCTCAACCTTTCATTCGATCACACAAACTGTAAGCATAACATAAAAAATTGTAATTATTAATTTCTGAAATTGATTTTATACAGGAAAATAAAACTCCCAGACATGAGCTTCTTCTCATAATAATTTGTCTTTTGCAACAATAGGCATTGGTCTTCTTTATGGGCTTAAAATACTGCATATCCAAGACCCTTTCTTCCTACACTTTCAACATTCCTCAGCCAAAAAAATTGTCAGTATCTCGTGTATAAGATATATATATATATATTCATGGTAACGATTCAAAAACAAAATCACAAAGTGATCTCAGAATTGTTTACAACTACAATTCAATCACTTCTATTAATCCAACTATCAATTGGAACAAAATGATTGTTACATACACATGTATTATCAACCCATATTTTCTTTCTTCTATCCATAAATACTTTTATTACTCTGTTCCCCCAACATAGCTTTTTTGTAATTTATCATTATGTAGCTACTTTAACCTACAACTTTCTTGTTGTAATATCTAATAGTTCCTGAAGTGTTTTCAACTTCATGAGTTAGCAATACTTACATCATTTCAATTGTTAGCATAATCATTTCTATGTTATATACTATATCCATGCATTCACCAAAATACATTCCATAATTCCTGTAATACCACTTGTAACATTTTAAATAGCTCCAAAAATTGATCTTGGAATTGTAACAACAATCCAATCACCTTCAACTAGTATTCATATTAAATATAATGCATCTATCCATCATTATGCATTTTCATCAAGACAAGATTTTCATAATGCAACAATTAATTACTAAATAAAGTAACAATCAATGTGCCCATACCCATGGCCACAACTACACAATGCATCCATGCATTGAATACATAATACCACATAACTATGTCATGCATTCACCAAGGTGGGTTGGAAGGTTTGGACAATGCCTTCCTACTACTTTCCTTACTATTTGGATACCTTCCTTTTCAACCCAAACATAACACTAAGAATATAATTCTTAAGTGATATTTAGTTTCGGCAAAGAGGTTGTAGTCCAAACATCAGCTATATAGTAGATACCATTGAGCACTCACATAGCTCTATAGCCCTTCCATATCCAACCATATTATGGTCTCACACATGACTAGCTCTATGGATTTTCATTGTTATAGAAGGAGTATGTCTACTGAATTAACCTGGTTATGATCCCATAACCAATAATAACATAATACACAACTAACATTTTATCTAAATGAATTCTAGTATCAACAACATTTACATACTCTAGGTCTTTGGCCATTACATTTCAATTTGAATATTGAAAATTAACTAAGAGAATTATTACCTCAATCCCCTTCAACATCTATGCATCAAAAGAAACTAAATGCATACTTGCATGGTTTTTGTTGGCATAGGGGCAGACCCAAGGTTCAACGCTTAACAATGCACCAACAAAACCCTGAATACCGACCCTTTCGGTGACACCTGTGAAGCAGGCGAAGTCTCACCCGAGGTAGAAGCAAGGGGGGGTTACATGACACAGGTGTTTGTAACCAAGCTGGGACTCAGATCTATGATAATAACACTTCACAAGGTATTCTATTAACACTTAGAAGATGACATGCATTAGTTTCCTAATCTTATTAACATCACATAACGTACCCAAGAATAGATTGACGTAGAAACAATAAATGATTTTATATCCCGAGCACTTAACATTGAGTTAGATATAACATTCATTTATCCTTAACACAAGTAAAGCACTAAGCAACAACAGATCTATCTATCATACATAATAATCAAATCATTGAGCAGATTCATAACATAAACAACACAACATAAAGCAAACCAAAGACACAAGATATACGTGGTTCACCCCAGTGTGGGGCTACATCCACCAACTGCTTCGCCTTCTTTATTATTCGTATGAATCTTACATTCATTCACTCCTGTGCACCAAGCCATAGAGCCAAACTTCACATAGGATAGGAGATTTGCGCACTAAGCACCAAATCCTCCTTCCAAAACTAGGTCAATGCACAGAGCCAATTCTCTATCAAGCACAGAGCCTTACTCACATACATTCCTTGGCACAAATCCGTTCAAGCTACTTGCACTCAACTCCACAAACTACTCAAAAATCTTCTACTTCTACCATACATTCTTACTTATTTATACTTTTACAAACCCTTACAATAGGGCTCAACATGGGAAAACCCCATGGGACGATGTCCCATAACCCATTACAAAAACCCTAAAGAACCCCTTACTGGGCCCACATAGCCCACAAAATTGGTGAGATCCGTGATCTCAGCTCTGCCTGGGCGCACCTTCCTCTACCAATGTGTCGAATTCCAAAA
Source organism: Picea engelmannii (assembly GCA_009831015.1). Lineage (NCBI taxonomy): Eukaryota > Viridiplantae > Streptophyta > Pinopsida > Pinales > Pinaceae > Picea > Picea engelmannii. The sequence continues at coordinate 39,106 of ML835407.1, read as the reverse complement.
ATGGTCCAAACCTAACCAATGTTTCCTCAAAACTTGGTTGAGGAGCAACAGGCCCCCAACACTCACCTATGACTCGTCTCAAGTCACTCCGGTCTAGGAAATGCTGCTTCGAAGGCCTCCATCTTAACTCGATTTGCCTCAACTTGCTGCGTCACCTGAGCCACCTTCTTAGCGAGCTCATGGATCGTATTCTCTATAACAGGCCCTTCCAAGCGTTGTTCTACTGATGCAACCACTTGGTCCAATTGTAAGCCTTGTCCATCAATTTCTTCGAACACCTTGCAGGCTTCATCCTACACAGATTGCAACTTATGTGTGACTTCCATTACCTTACCCTGGATGGAAGTGATATGTTGTTGTACTGCGTGCTGCTCCTAGGATATTTTCATTCTTTCAACTATGGTGAGTATCTTCAACTGCGCCTGCATGGAAAATTTCTGCTGTTGCGTCTCCTCTATCACTGCTTCCAACTTTCTTAGCTCTGGATCCTCGGTGAGGTGTTCATATGTCCGTGTGCTTCTATCACTCAACTATTTTCACTTTGAGGTGAGGGCTCTTATCCTTACTACTATGTTCTTAGTGGTTTCCTCCTTCTAGTCACGCACCTCCTGTGGGGTGCTCGACACTGCTTGGGCCTCCAATTCTGCTATCTTGGCTTGAAGTTGTTGGATGATTTCAGTGACCTTCACTACTTGATCCTCGATCGAATCCTGTTCCTCATGTGCCAAGCCTAGCACAAAGTGACATTCTTTAGTCACTACCTCTTTGACCATGGCCCGATCTGTGAGCAACTGCTCCTTTTCTCTCTGTAGCTGGGATTTTTCCTCTTAGACCATCGCCTGAAACTCTTCTCTCTCACTTTCATAGGCGACTACACTGTACCCCCTACTCGTAATTTTTCTAAGGCTTCATCTTTCTTCTATTTCAAGGCTTCTGTAGCCGTCTCTTTCTCTTCCTTGACTTTCTGAAGTCGAGATTCTATCACATATGTTAGAACCATGATTTTAATAGCTAAGGTTATAGGTTTGTCAACAATTTGCAAAGTCATGCATGTTAGCACCCATATTGTTTTTGTGACTGGCAACATCTAACACCTCCAAGGGTCATTTTCAAAAGGAAGCTTACAATTTATTTATTCCCATTTCCATTTGGAATTGCGCATTGCAAAATTCACTACGCACCGCGTAGAGGATGCTGTCGCGTAGAGGATGTTGTCACATAGAGAATGTTGTCGCGCAGAGGATGTTTTCGCGCAAAGAAGGTTGTTGCGCAGAGGATGTTGTCGCGCAGAGGATGTTGTCGCGCAGAGGATGTTGTTGCAAAGAGGATGTTGTCACACAAAGAAGGTTGTCATGCATAGGATGTTGTCATGCAGTGGATATTGTCACGTAGTGGGATGGTGTGCATAAGATGTTGTTGGGCAGTGGATTTTCCTGCGCACAGGCTACAGGTCGCACTGCGCAAATTACAGGTTTAGTGGTCAACTTCAAGATCAATTTCTGACAAACGGGAGAGGAATTTTGAAAATTCCCGAGAGGTTTTTGTCGAGGACAAACAAAATAATAAAAACCTCTCTCATATTTTCAAAATGTGTCATGGTTTGGGAGATTCAAAGGAATATTTGAGCCCTATTTTTCAGTTTTCATGATTTCCTGTCCGAGACATGTTTTTTCAACACGTATTTCAGCCAGATGGAGATGAGTTTAAAGAAATAGAGAGAGGATTTTCCTTATAACGATATTAAATACAAAAACCTCTCTTAGTTTTGGAAAATAGTTTTTTATCAGTGATATATGATGTAATATTTAACGCCTATTTTCCTAGTTTGCTACGAAATCCACTGCGTTTTTTGTTGTAGGTTATTGTTGCATAGCAGACTTGTTGTGCAAGGGTGACAAAGTATCCAACAGTTCACATGATGAATCACCATAGCCATATGGTCGAATTTTGACCATGATCATTATTGTAAAGAATATTTTGGTTACAATTATGATTTGGAAAAATTGGGTTTTCTATTTTTAGTGAATCCGTTTGAGTTATTGTTCTCTTTCAAATAAAATAGATCCATGATTCTAGGAGGGAGGAGTTCGACCCTAGAATCCAAGGGTAAAATTATTTTTCTATATATGGGGATCATTTCCATGTAAACAGGGTTGGTTGGCAAAATTGGTAGACAGTAGCTATTGTATGTAATCTGAAGTTTTTGACCAGAATTTAATGCAAAGGTCCTGTGACTTGATGAAAAGATTCTAGTTGTGATAGTTGGATGTATTGTGCCTCTTTCTTTTTGTATGTGATTTCCTGTTATATTTATTTTGTGTCTCTTTCTGTCTATTTCAGAACAAATTATCAAACCTGCAGATTCGTTGTACAACGCCCCTTGTTCACGCCACTTAGACAAAACGTTCTCCTCTAAATCTAACTCTGAATTCATCCACAACGATGCTCCTGAGTTACTTCCTGTAATTTTTCCCACCACACATTACTGTTTTACACTGAAGGCTATTTCTCACCTAGACTTATCCTCTCAATTCTAGTCATTGATTCATTTGTCTCGTCTTTTCCTCAGATCAACTCCATAACCCAAGTCTTATTTTCTTGTGCCAATATAACCAGAGCCCATTATATCATAGGTGTTAAATCTAGCCATTGTTTTCAAAGTCATATCCTGAGTGGAGACCACGTCATTTCTGAGAGATCCCTCTCCAGATCCAAAAGGATAGTTTTGGGTCTTAAAGTTGGTTGTAAAAGTTACCTTCATCGTCTGTTTATTAGTCGAACAGATTTATGGAGTGCTAAAATTCTGGCGCCGTTGTCAGGGACATAATTGAATGAAACTTTCCCTGGGAAGAACGACATTGTTTCAGTTCTAAGGTCTAAGAGAAGCAAACACTTAGGCACATATTCGCTGTATTTCTTCTCTGGCGAATCCACACATCATAAAATCAGTTGAAGGTGATTCCACTGGCAGAAGAATCAGAGATAAAGTTTTCATGGCAACTCCAATCAAGCTTCAAATGTGATTCAAAGATTCCACTGGAGAATGAGACCCATTGATAGAGATATGGAAGAGAAGTATGGAAAAATAAGGTACTCGAGCTTAAGTTTAGTTCAAGAAGTGATTTTCTGTTTTATCAATATCTTCTTGTCCTTTCCTGAGTTTTTCAAAAGAATATTTCTTCAGTTGCGTTCAAATGAAGCCCAAAGATCTACCCTTGTATATCCTCCATGAAAAACTGTAGGTATACCTCCTTCTTCTTGTATGAGCGATATTCACCAAGCTCATTCCTCTGAACCATATGATGTTCATGATCATTCTTGTGAGCTTAATGAAACCAAAGATGATCTTGTACCTTCTTTTCTTAATCCTACAACCTCCAATATTCAAGAAATATACAGTCCTCTTAAATTGCCTTCCATCCTTCATGACTTTCCTCTGAAACATTATAAGTACCTTCCTAGGTTCGATGGAGAGCTCGATGGACATTTAGCTGAAAAACATATTCAAATATTTGAGCATTTTATAGATCTTTTTGAGATTGAACATGATGATGTGTCTATGAGGGCCTTTTCTCAGTCCTTACAAGGAGATGCCAAAGCATGGTTCAGACATTTGCATCCTCAGTCAATTAGCTCATGGGATGAATTGAGGGAATATTTCTGTAGATTTTGGGGTGAGAGAAAGTCATGGAATATACTCCTTTCAGATTTTTATGCCATGAGAAGAATGAAAGATGAATCCATCTCAAATTTCAGTAGGAGGTTGCTAGTCTTTATTATAAATTGCCTAAAGAAGTCCAACCTCCTAAAACTACTACCGTGCTCCATTATGTAATAGCCTTTCAATCAGACTTATCTTTTCTTCTGATGGAGAGGAAGTCTATGTCTTTGCAGCAGATGTTCAACAATGCTCATGAAGTTGCAGACAACATTCAAGCATGTAAGGAGCTGGAAAATCAGATTTTGGTTGAGAAATTGAAAGATGAGGAACCAGAGGCTGTGCATAATATGCAGGAGGCTGATTGTGTCATAATTTTTCCTGAAGGATGTCGTGAGGATGTGTTTGCAAATAATGATGATCAGCTTGAAGAACAAGCTACTCTCCCGAATTGCTTTGATATTGATTTAAATTTAGATCCATGCCATCATGAGCTAGAAACTGACTTTTTTATGGATACATTTGTGGATGGCCATGAATGTGAATTTGTAGATCATCTTGCAGAAGAACAAGTCGTTGCCTCAATTTTCATGTTTGATGACATTACCGAGGTTTTTGGTGAACACAGGTATGATGGGTACAATTATTCTTATGAGGTTGACTCTTCAGAACAAGCAATTGCACTTTCTGAATCTGAAAATGATTGTTTTCAGCAACCCAAAGAAATTGGCAAATGTGCATATGACAAGAGTGAAGAAAATGAAGAAAGTTTTGAATTAGATGAAAGAACTTTGCCATTTTGTTTTTCATTTTTCGAATTGCCTAAGAAAAATGTTTATAATGTTTCAAATTAGAAATCCCCCAGGTATGATGTTGAGTATGAGAAAAGCAATGGACTTGCAAATGAAAATTATCTTCCCTTATGTTTTTCTTCCTTTGAATTGCTGAAAATAAATCATGAGATAACAAAGGAAGCATGGAAGTCTGACCGCATTCGTAGTGACACTGTTCTACATGATAAATTTGTTATCAGTGAAGAGGACCAACAACCCTTTCATACATTTAATGACCGTATCGTTGATTACATAGAAGGTTATTTCTGTTCAGATTTGCATCCTGGGATCAACTACCAGCTTGGAAATAAATATGATGGTCAATCAACATCAGTGTTAGATATGGATTGCTTGCCACTAGGGGTTTCATTTCAGCGAGCACTTGTTGGTTGTGGAGCCTAATTATCTTCCTGATTTAGAGGTATTTTACTTCCAGCTGTGTTTATACCCCATGAAGTATTTACACCCTAGAAGTATGTACACTCTTCCATGTGGGGGAGTGCAAAGGGGGGGGTACCCCCTCTGCGGAGGTTTGGAGGCGAAGCCCCCAAAGGAAAAATTGCCTTGTAAATGTATATTGTAATTTCTTTGTAAATCTGGACCGTTCATTATAAGGTCGCATATCTAACGATAGAGATTATGTTAGGGTTTTTTTCCCTAGAAGGCAACTCTCTTTTATGAGGGAAATGTATTGCGGCTATGGTGGATGGCGAATATTGTATTCTGAGATAGGAGACCATGAGAGAAAGAAGAGGAAGTTACAACGGGTTTGTTGTAGGTTKTATCCCTTCATATGCTGGATAATAATAAAGGAAGGACCTGGAAATTTCTCTGGTGGACGYARCCCACACTGGGTGAACCACATAAATCYGTGTCTCTATTGTATTRTGTATCTTCTGTGTTTTTTTTCTGCAATTGTTTTATTTTATTGCTCCACGGTCCTGTTTTTCTAACAACACTATCTTCTAATTTAGAAGATTGTTATTTCCAGCATTCTCAACATATTTTTAGCCTTTTTGTGGTGATCAACAGGTTGAATTACATGAAAACAAGGATGTAGTGGAAGGGGTGAAACATGATTGTTGTTTTATGCACATTCTAGAGGATCCATTTGTAGTTTTGTTGGAGACAGCAAACAGTCTCAATGTTTTTTATTTTTTGAGATTTGAATTTATAGATAAATTTTTGAATGACTTATCAGTCAACAGGCTTTGGAGAAAGCATGTGCAAAGAAAGAAAAAAGTGGATAAAGTACTTGCATGGTTGCATTGGCATTTTGATTTCACTTGAATGACATCTTTTTCAGCAGTTAGGGTAGGTAGGAGTGTGAATAAGCTCGGTACTACGAGCATTTATTTTAGCAGTCTACAATTTTTATTTTTAGCTTAGTTTCAGATTTTAGTTTGGAGCATATACAGTTTTGGGTTTTCAGCGGATGCAGGTTACAAGTTACAGTTGGAAATTTGAGTTTGGGAATTTGAGTTGTTAGCACCATGATTTTAATAGCTAAGGTTATAGGTTTGTCAACCATTTGCAAAGTCATGCATGTTAGCACCCATATTGTTTTTGTGACTGGAAACATATAACATCTCCAAGGGCCACTTTCAAAAGGAATCTTATCATTTATTTATTCCCATTTCCATTTGCAAATGTGTGCTGCAAAATTCACTGCGCAATGCAAAATTCATTGTGCACATCGCAGAGGATGCTGTCACGCAGAGGATGTTGTCGCGCAGAGAATGTTGTCGCAAAGAGGATGTTGTCACACAAAGAAGGTTTTCGCACATAGGATGTTGCTGTGCAGTGGATATCATCACACAATGGGTTGTCATGCATAGGATTTTGTCGCGCAGTGGATTTTCCTACGCACAAGCTATAGGTCGCACTACGTAAATTACTGGTTTAGTGGTCAACTTCAAGATCCATTTCTGACCAACTGGAGAGGAATTTTGAAAATTCCCAATATTTTTTTGTCGAGGACAAAACAAATAATAAAAACCTCTCTCAGATTTGCAAAATGTGTCACGGTTTGGGAGATTCAAAGGAATCTTTGAGCCCTATTTTTGGGTTTTCATGATTTCCTGTCCGAGACATGTTTTTGCGACACGCATTCCGGCCAGATGGAGACAAATTTAAAGAAACTGAGAATTTTTTTTCCTTATAACGATCTTAGCTACAAAAACCTCTCTCAGTTTCAGAAAATATGTTTTTATCAGTGATATATGATGTAATCTTTAATGCCTATTTTCCCAGTTTGCTACAAAATCCGTTGTGTTTTTTGCTGTAGGTTACTGTTGCGTAGCAAACCTGTTGTGCAAGGGTGATAGAGTATCCAACAGTGCACATGATGAATCATCATAGACATATGGTTGAATTCGGATCATGATCATTATTGTAAATAATATTTCAGTTACGATTATGATTTGGAAAAAATTGGGTTTTCTATTTTTAGTGAATCCGTTTGAGTTATTGTTCTCTTTCAAAGAAAACGGATCCATGATTCTAGGAGGGAGGAGTTCGACCTTAGCAGCCAAGGGTGAAATTAGTTTTCTATATATGGGGATCATTTCCATGTAAACAAGGTTGGCTGGCAAATTTGGTAGACGATAGCTATTGTATGTAATCTGAAGTTTTTGATCGGAATTTAATGCAAAGGTCATGTGACTTGATGAAAATATTCTAGTTTTGATAGTTGGATGTATTGTGCCTCTTTATTTGTGTATGTGATTTACTGTTATATTTATTTCATATCTCTTTCTGTCTATTTCGAAACGAATTATCGAACTTGCGGATTCGCTGTACAATGCCCCTTGTTCGCGCCACTTAGACAAAACATTTTCCTGTAAAGATAACTCTGAATTCGTCCACAACGGTGCTCCTAAGTTACTTCCTGTAATTTCTCCCGCCACACATTACGGTTTTACACTGAAGGCTATTTCTCACCTAGCCTTATCCTCTCAAGTCTAGTCACTGAGTCATTTGTCTCGTATTTTCCTCATATCGACTCCATAGCCCAAGTCTTATTTTCTTGTGCCAATATAACCAGAACCCATTATATCATAGGTGTTAAATCTAGCCATTATTTTCAAAGTCATATCCTGTGTGGACACCATGCCATTTCTGAGAGAGCCCTCTCCAGATCCGAAAGGCTAGTTTCGAGTCTCAAAGTTGGTTGAAAAAGTTACCTTCATTGTCTTTTTATCAGTCGAACAGATTTACAGAGTGCTAACAACATCCACAATTCCTCTCAATTGGGCCGTTTCATCCCCCAATTCTGCAATCTGTGACGAGGAAGGTGCAATAGGTACTGCGCAAATCAAACGAATAGCTTGTTGTACGTCCTTCAATTCCTTCTCGACCCTTCCATATAGCTCTTCTTGCTTCTCTCCATATCTCTGCAAGATATCCTCAAAAGCATCCTCCATAGATGCATAGACCAAACCGATATCGTTCTCTGTGAGTGTGGCCTCTAACTGGGCTTATTAGCGTGTGTCTTCTTCCTGGATGAAGGTTTCTTTGGAGAAAACTTCCTCTTCTATGGTGTGACTATTACAGTAGGGGGTATTCCGGTGGTGTAGCTTCGCCTCCTCCTTTCTCATCCCCTCCTCCTTTTCCATATGCTTCGTTGTCTCCTCCTCCTCCGAGCGAGCCAGACCCATTATCTTCAGAAGCGTTGTCCTCTTCATCAGTCTCTATATCTTGGACTTCTTCATGCTTTTTCTTCTTCTTCGTCCCATTGGGCTATCTGACATGCTCAATCCGGGTGACTATGGGGCTTCGTATGGTGTCAGTGTCGAAGAGTTCTACTTCAGTGACCGATACAAGAAATTCCTCCGGCCACTCCTTTGTAATCTTCTCCATGTCTTCATCTGTCAACTTGTAGTATGACTGCAACTCTTCCTGGTTCTCATCTCTACGCGCAGTGATGTAGATGAAATGCGGATCTGCGTAGGACTTTTCTATTGGTCAGTACTAGTGCAAGGTGAGTGGTGTCATGTGTGGAAATGATTCAATGGCAACCTTCAGTTGCTGATAATATGCATGAAACATGATATTGGACTGCCACTGCTTTGTCATGTCGTTGGTGTACAACAAGGTGGAAAACCTAGCAGCCAATGGCTCTGAGGGTTCGATCTCTGGGAAGGTGGCTCCTTCAGGCATTTGCCAAGAGAAAAATGCGATCAAAATGATCAGCTAGTTGTAATGGAATTTATATCCCAAATCCTGGGCTTCGCGACAATCTTTCTCTATATCATTGATGAGATAACTCGCTCAGTTTATCTGCATGCCCTCCACACTTTTTCCTGTGAGGTCCACCACAAACCCAGTGACCTGTGTGGGGTTTTTCTTCCTTACGAGATTTCCATATATGAGTTAGAAAGTGAGGCGCACTACGCCATCCTGTATAGGGGCTACCTTGTAACCTCGCTTTCCTTTTTTGACTTCTTCGTAAGCTTCCTTGATGTGTTGTGCCAAGGAGCGGTCTGAGGCCTTCCCTGAATACAAATTTTGAGGGTCAGGTCCCTTCATGCTTAAGCATATGATCTGGTGGATCAGTGCCTGATCCATGGTAATCCTTCAGTCGAGCCACAGGTATCCAACATGATAGCACTACAGAAGGAGTTTAACGCAAGCGTTAACCTCCTGGTGGCGGAAAAAATGGGGAATCTTCATCACATTTAGCACGGTGGTCTGCGCTAGTCCCTTAATCCATGGCTGGGAGACGAGGCAAGGCTTCTTCCCAGTTGACTTCGTGAAGTAGTGGTGGGGTGCTATCATAGCATAGTTCTTCCTGTCTCTTAAATTAAAGTCATTGTTCTTCAATAGCGGGATCTATCCTAACTAACTCCTGACTACGCGTATTCCTTTCGAAATGTATGCGGTGAATACGATGTACTCAAAATCTTGTGGGATGATGTTGCGGTTAACTGCACCAGCCAAAGGTGGGATATACTCTGGTAGGATGGATGGGATATCCTTCGCATTAGCCAGATCACTACGGTGCTTACTTCGTTGCTCGGTTGCGAGGTTGACAGGGCCAGAACGACGTCCAGTCGAAGGGGAAGCCTACAGTCCCCTAGTCGACGATGCCTGGACACCTTCAGATAACGGTCTGTTGGCCATTATATTCTTTAGGACTTCTTTGAAAAACTTCTCTAATTCACTAGGTTTGCACGACATTCTAACTTTTAAACAGACAGGTCGGGGTAGGTGAACGGATAAGTGGGGTAGACAAACGAATAGCGAGGTCTAGTTTTTGATAACGCAACTCGACACACAATCAATTCTCTTCTTGGCTCAATTAATCATGGGTAGCAAAATGTGGTCCCGACGCAACGACCGACAAGTTAAATAAGCGGGCCTCTTAACGGATTCTTCCAACGGCCAGGAATGCTTCCATCAATGTGAATTTGTCCATTATGGCATGGTCTCAACATCCAAAAGCGGCCCATTCGACCATAAATGTGTTTTCTAACCATTCTGTAGCGTCATTATAATGGTCGGGGTTCCTCCAACGGTCATATATCTTCTCTAGGGCGAAGGCCCATTCTGCATGGTCCCACCATTCCAGCGAGGTTCAAATCCTCCGAACTTGCTCCCTGCGAGGATCTAGTCTGCAAAGTCTTCCATCTGTTCTTTGTAGCTTCCTGTAGATTTTCCAACTTATCTTTGTTTTTATTGAGCTTCCTTGCCTTCTTACATGTAATCTGAGTCCCTCTAACTGTTTCTAGAATCCTCTTTCCATTTTTATTCTTATCTTCCCCTAGCGCAGTGACTTCACACTACCGATGTGCCCTCAAAGAGTCTGAAGTTAATATCCCCTTCCTTAAAAATTCCTGGGTGGATATACTTCTTTCTTGAATGAATAGGTCTTCCAAACCTTCTTGCATTCTTTCAACCTTGATAGCTAATTCCCTTGCCTTATGTCCCCCCTGCATTGTTACTTTGTTCTGTTTCTTTGACTTATCCTCTCTTTCTTCTATTAGTCGATCTATTTTTCTAGCTATGAAATCCCTTAGTTCTTTCTTGTTCTTTTCTATAGCTTCTTCCTTTTCTTTCCTTCTGATCAGGCATGATTTTAGGCACTGAATTTCGCTCATGGGCTAATTTTCCATGGTTTTTCCCAAAACTCTATTCTAAAAATGATTCGCCCAAATTCTATAGGATAAAATTATTTTACCTTGAAAGTCGCCAAAAGTTTATATAAACTGTATAAAATCCTTAGAAATTTGAATATTTTTACAATAATATCGCCAAACATTTATAGTTGACATATGAAGGATTAGTAAGATTCGCCAAGGTTTCAACATTTTAAAATAAATTTCCATCCTTAAAATCATCCCTGCTTCTGATCTGATCATTGTCAATCCAAGTCTTACCTAACAAAAGTGGGAAAGGGGCGTTATTCTCAACAAACTTAATGAATTCAAATTCCTCTTCAGTCGATGTTCCATGAATAAGAGTAGGTACATTAGTAACTCTTCCACATAAAGTTATCATCTTTCCCTTAAACAAGCCTATCCTTCCTAATGAAGGTACCACAATAGGTTTTCCAAAAAATTTCCAAGTTTATTCTGTCATAATATTCACTTGTGTTTCTTCATCCAAGACACAGTCTATGTCGAAGTCTTCTATTCTTGTACTTATGCATTTTTTACTTTCAGGATCTTTGGTAAACTGACATTTTTGTGAACATCCATCATTTCTTTCAACTGTAATAATGTAGTCTGAGATTCCTCTCATTCTTTCTCTTTATTATTCTCTAACATGTCCTTAGTCTCTTGACTTCCTTCATAATTTTCTTGTCTCATGTTCATTCGTTCAACTTTAGCAATCATCCTTGGACAATCCTCAACCTCATGACCAACAATCTCACAGCAAAGACAAATAGGACTTGCGCCAGGGCATTCCTTAGCAAGATGTCCTGGTATTCTGCAATTATAGCATAATGTCAATCCTCTTTTTCTTTTAAATGTTCCCCAAACTCTTATGTACCATGCACTAGGATCACAGCGCTGGACCTGCAATCTGCAAAAAAATCTTCTAGGTTCCTGCATCCAATTATTAGTCCAAAGTTTCTTTCTATGCATAGGAATAACGTATCTTTCTTCATTTCCATTAAATTTACTCAAATCATCTATTTCTTTCAACTGTGCCCTATCCTTTAGACTATGACAAAATCTATTAAACATACTTAAATTCATGCTTTCGAAACAAAAAAATTTCACTTATCTTACTCTTTTCAAAGCACAAAGATTTACCTCTTTTCAGATCTTACCTCTTTTCTACAGATCAGATTTCTTTCTTATCATAGAGCTTCGCAAGTCAAGTAGAGTATTGTGCACTTCAACAACAGATATACGCACAAATCTTCTCTTTTCTTTACTTTAGTTCCCAACAATCACCATCTCAGATCCCAGCAATGGAACCATTTTTTGGCACAGGGGAAGACCCAGGGTTCAACGCTTAACATCACACCAACAAAACCCCGACTACAAAACCTTTCGGTGACACCTGCGAAGCAGGAAAAGTCTCACCCGAGGTAGTAGGGGGGTTACAAGACACATGTGTCTGTAACCAAGATGGTACATAGATCTGTGATACTAACACTTCACAGGGTATTCTATTAATACTTAGAAGATGACATGCGTTAGTTTCCTAATCTTATTAACATCGTAGAACATACCCAAGAATAGATCAACACAGTAACAATAAATGATTATATATCTTGATCACTTAGAATTGAGTTAGATCTAACATTCATTTATCCTTAACACAAGTAAATCACTAAGCAACAACAGATCTATCTATCATACATAATAATCAAATCACTGAGCATATTTATAACATAAACAACACAACACAAAGAAAACCAAAGACACAAGATATACGTGGTTCATGCCAGTGTGGGGATACGTGCACCAACCGCTTCACCTTCTTTATTATTCATCTGAATCTTACATTCATTCACTCCTGTGCACCAAGCCACAAAGACAAACTTCGCATAGGACATGATATCTGCGCACTGAGCACCAAATCCTACTTCCAAAACTAGGTCAAGGCACAAATCCAATTCTCTATCAAGCACAGAGCCTTACTCACATACATTCCTTGGCACAAAGTCGTTCAAGCTACTTGCACTTAGCTCCACAAACTACTCAAAAAGCTTCTACTTCTACCATACATTCTTACTTATTTATACTTTTACAAACCCTTACAATAGGGCTCAACATGGGAAAACCCCATGGGATGACATCCCATAACCCATTACAAAAACCCTAAATAACCGCTTACTGGGTCCACATAGCCCGCAAAATCGGTGAGATCCATGATCTCATCTCCGCCTGGGTGCTCCTTCCTCGACCAATGTGTCAAAGTCCAAAAGTGGTCCAAACCTGACCAAGGTTTCCTCAAAACTTGGTCGAGGGCCAACAGTTGTTATCAACCTACTTTTTGCTATATGATCAATTGATATTTGTAGAAGCTCACTGACTTCCTACTTCATCATTTTTCTCACCATTCATGTCACCCTCATGGGTCTTCACATAGATGGAAATCATAAGCAACAACAACAACAACATCCACATATTTAACCATGCTATATCATTTTACTGAATACACAATCCATCATTAGTCATACTGAATTTCCATAATATAATAATAAACTATTTTTAGTTCACAAACATGTTATATGCATATCCAAGCATGTGAATATGCCCAATTACACATCCATATGCACCAAGCACTCATTGTCAGCATGCCTACTAATGCATATGAATTTTAACTTCATTGTATGCCTCATGCACTCTAATGCATTTCTATTTTAATTCACTTATTTATTTATCTATTTATGTTGTAGTTGGTTGTCCTTGAACTCCTTCAGATCCTGCTTCCTTGTTTACTCCCATTATTCTCATCTTCACTATTGATCCCTGGTCTAAATACTTTCCATCCAAGTTCCCCTTGGCCATTCTGCAATCCAACCAATGTACTCAAATTGCAACATATCCCTTTTGGGTAGTCATGCCCAAATTTACCTTTATGAGACATTCCAACACCCTAGAATGAAGTAGCTCAAAACATTCCATCACCCTACTACCACAACACTCTTGAATCAAATATTGTTTCTCCTAGTTGTCCATTAGGTTACTTCATTAACATTTCCATGTGGAACCATACCTTTCACACTTAATACCATTCCCAATGGAAATCCATTTTCACTAAATGACACTTTTCAAGTGAGAGGGAATTCCCAATTCTCTGCATTGGCATGCTGCTTTTCATTGTGAAGTTTGATATCGAGAGTGGATATATTTCACACTTTTCCTTTTATTCCCATCCATGACTTATTTAACCTGCTAGCTTCATATCCTATGTGAGGGTTCTTACTTTTGTAGTACCTACAATTTATTCAGATCCTGTAGTTGTTGACTAATGCTTTTATTCCGCTATTCTTGAGTCCTTTGTCCACCTTCATTACTTTCTCTGTAGCTCATTATTACCTCATCCAAATTTTGTAATCTTTGTCATTCTTCCATGACTCTAACATCTGATCATATTCTTGAATTGATCTGATTATACCTCTAATCCTGCCAAAAAATGCAAGCAATCATCTGGTTAGAAATATACATATCATACAAAATTGTCAATTAAACTTACAGGTACCTTTTCTGTTTAATTCATGAACAAAATTATATCACTTATAAAAGTTATCCAAAATAGACTGATTTTAGGTCATTCTCCTCTGAATCAACTTTCCAACGATTGAAATATTTCCCCAAATCTATATCCAAGATGAAAGTTAGGGCTCCCTGAAAAAACCACTTTCATCCCCCTTAGCTAATACAAAAAATAGAAAACTACAAAGGCATTTCCTTCAAACCAAGTTCCATGTGACCACAGCTCGAAACTGCAAGCTTAATCACCTTTTAGCGCCTTGCTCTGTGTTTTTCTACATAGGAGCTTGCACGAAGACCAAGTCTAAGGGTTGGTTTACTTTCAGGCCCTTTTTACCTTAGCATGGGACCAGTGTTGGGACCAAGTCCTGTGGACTTCGGCGTTCGACTGTTTTCCCTTGTAAACTTTTTTTTTTCCCCCGGAGTTACACTTTGTCGAAACCTTTAATAACTCCACTAGAAAAAAAAATGGATGATCGATATTTAATCTCCCATTGAATAAAAAGTCTTGCCCCCATCTGGAGGCTTCAACGAGATCCACTGTTGCGACTTAATCACACCTTGATATGGACGACTCTGAAATAATTAGGAAATTTGGTGCTCCGAGGCTCTGGGATATTTCCATTCCTGAGTCTTCCACTTCCCCAGAGTGGCAATCCTACAAAGGGCTATGAATCCACAAGGATGGGTCCTAGGCAAAATCTAAAAACACACAACAGTTGTCTAACTAGTTCTCAGGTTTCCCAACCTCACAACAAATCTAAATTTCTATCTCTCTTTCCCCCTCAGCCTACACAAACCAAAGAAATGAACACATTTCTCTACCATGCAGTCCCTAAATTTGTTCCATTTCTCTCCAGGGATCTAGTGCTATTGGTCAGGAATTATCCCTACTGGAAACTCCAAGGATTCTTAGCTATGGGAAGTTCTACCTAAACTACCATCAAGCTCATGCACATGGGAATCCATTCCCTCCAAGAATGATCAATAAATTATTACATCCATTAAACAATGGCTCTCCTCTTCCTACCATTCATTTCCATGCTCATTCCAAGAGCACACGAAATAGCCAGAGAGAGTGAAGAGGAAATAAGAACAAGAGAATAGGGTGAAGAAGATGAACGAGGGGAAGAATGATCCCAAAAAAACCCGCAAGGGATGTTTAAATAATTACATGAATACAAGAGCCACATGGCCTCTCTCCCAAGAAGCTCATGTAACCCCTTTTCTCCATAAAATCAATTATGGATAAATAAAATAAAAAATAAAAATACTTAGCCCCTCAAGCCCCCTTCTCTCGTAGAATCATATCTCCCTATCTCTTTTGTCCTTGTTCGTCTTGCAACCAACTATGAATTTTATTAATGTATATGAAGTATTACATTTCCTAGGCACTCTGGCCCCTTTTCAAATTTACTAGCTCACCAACCTAATTCACAATTACATAATACATTCTAGTTCATAAGGGTTAAAAATGGGATGTTACAATGGGGATCCCTAAAAAATGGAGGGCCCAATAGACCCCAATTTTCTAAACTGGGACTTGCCACTAAAATGGCCCTGCAAGTTAATTCCTTCAATTTTTTCTACTCTGAAAGGATCGAGATAGATGAAAAACAATATAATGATCTAATATGGATCAATGAAAATAAATTTCATCACTTGAAGAATATATTGACAAGTGCACCAATCTTGAAGATTACAATCTAGATGAATATTTTTTAATATACATTGATTCATGCAAGGGAGGCTTTGGTGGAGTTATTATGCAAAATGGGCATGTGGTATGTTATGAGTCAAGGAATTTTAAAGAACATGAGAGGAACTATGCCACACATGACTTAGATCTAGTATCCATAGTCCATGCCTTAAATAATTGGAGGCATTATCTCATGGGAAAAAGATTTGAGTTGAGAACAAAACATAGTGGTTTGAGATATTTATTGGGAAAACCAACCTTGAATGCCAGAAAAGTTATATGGTTGGAATTCCTCAGTGAATATGACTTTGATATAAAACATATTAAATTAAAGGAAAATAAAGTGGTTGATGCACTCAGTAGGAGAGTGCATGAGATGCATGCTACAACCATTAACATGTAGAGGTCTAATTTAAAAAACAGAATTTTAGAGGTTGTAAATTCAAATCAACACTATTTGCAAATAAAATAAGCATTACAAAAAGGAAATTTTAAGAATAAATTTAAATATTTTGAGATGAAAGATGATGTAGTCCTCATGTACAAGGGATAAGTATACGTGCCAAAATCTAGAGATCTGGAAAATATAGTGCCGAGACAAATGAACAATGTGCCTTATGTTGGGCACCCAAGATATCAAAAAATAGTTGCAGCTGTAAGGGGGTAATACTTTTGGCCTGGAATAAATAAATGTGTGGCTAATTATATATCCAAATGTCTAAAAATTTCAAAGGGTGAAGGCTAAGCATAAACACCCTACTAGATGTTTACATCCATTTCCCATTCCTGAGTGGAAATGGGAAGTTGTTACAATTGATTTTATTACTAAACTACCTAGTACTGTAAAAAAGCATCATTCCATCATGGTAGTGGTGGATAACTGAACTAAGGATGCCCATCTTATTCTAGTGAATCTAACTCACAAGGAAACCAACATTGTATAAATTTACATGAAGGAAATTACCAGGATACATGGTGTTCCCAAGGAAATTTTTTTTTACAGAGATCCCAAGTTCAAAACAAATTTATTGAAGGGTCGATTTAAAGGATTTCGAAAAAAATTAAAATTTAGCATAACATGTCACCCAGATTCAAATGAGCAAACAAAGTGGACTAACAAGATAATTGAATATATGCTAAGAATGTATGTAATGGACCAACCATCCAAATGGGAAGACTACACTCACTTGGTTGAATTTTCTTACAATAATGGGTACGCGACATCATTGAATATGAGCCCATTTCAGGCCTTGTATAGAAGAAAATGAAACACGCCAGTGAGCTGGGATAACCTAACAACCATACAAGTTGTTGGGCTAGAATTACTAATGAAAATGGAAGATCATATGGTAAATATTAAGAACAATTTAAAGGTTGCACGAGATAGGAAAAAGAGTTATGTAGACAAAACAAAGACACATGGGGAATTCAAAGTGGGAGAGCATGTGTTTTTAAAAGTAAAGGATAAAAGGAGCTCTCTAAGACTAGGAAGTTGTTCAAAGTTGGCAACAAGATATCACGGGCCATTCGAAGTCTTGGAGAAGATAGGTGGAGTTACATACATACTTGCATTTCCTACATCCATGAGAATTCATAATGTGTTTCATGTATCTTTATTGAAGAAATATGTGTCTGATCCTAACCACATAATTGATTGGACTATGATCTAGGTGGAGCACAAAGGGGAATTTTTGGTGGAACCAATATTCATCTTGGACCATATATTCAAAGTTCTTAGGAACAAATCCATTGGAATAGTAAAGGTTCAATGGGCCTACTACAGTCCTAAAGACACTACACAGGAGCATGAGGAGGCAATTCAAGAGGAGTACACATGAGCTTTTGAAAAATTTAAAGAAATTTGAATGCATATTTGTACATAAGTGAAAAAGGATCCATTTTGGATGTTGGAATTCCTGGAGTCACATATCATAAATTTTCTTTTCTAATGTGTTAGATCCCTGGAAAGGAAGTGTTACTTCCTTAGAGACTGTGATGTAGATATGGGGGTACATGTAACATACCTAGCCACCCCCAGGCAAGGAACGCCACTTCAATCCCCCTCTCTGGACTAATTTTGACTTCTGATCTAACTTTTAATTAATAAGGATGCATGAAGTATTCACATGCATAGATCAAGATTCATGTTACAACATAAAGAATATGAGCCATATGTTGTACACAACAATAACCAACAAGCATGCATACTATGGATAAAAAATTCATAGATAAATAAATGCATAGAGGAATAAATACACAAGTAAATAAAACCACAACAAAGAGTACTTATCTTTAATGAAACAAATCACCAACTGGTTGCAAACCAAGGACGTTCCACCCAACCGTAGACACTGTTGTTCCAAGTCTCAACAACAATGTCACCCCCAAGCCAGGGTTATGAATCCACAAGGACGGTTCTAGAGTGTCACTCGGCTTCCCAAACCAGTCGGCACTCAATATCTCATAGGATGTCCAGAACCCACAACAATTAAAGTACACCAGCTCTCTTCTACCTAGCCTACAAAACCCAAGAGAATGGACCCCTTTCGTTGTCGCGTAGGCCCTCATACTATCCATATCCTTCTAGGTATCTAGTGCATCTGGTCAAGAATATCCATGTTGGGACTCTTAGGATTCGTAGCTGTGAGAAAAAATGAACATAGACCAAAGCATCTCAGAAATGCAGGACTTAATTCATGGTTGTAATACACCAACAATCTTTACAACCAACAAAACCATGGATCCTCTTCAACAATTCATTTCCCCTTCCCAAGCCAAATGTGAATGAGGAAAGATGAGTGGGTGAAAGAGTTAATGGATAGAGAACATGGTGAAAGGTGTGAACAATGAACAATCCACCATGAGTGAGTGAGTGAATGAGAGAAGAAGAAGCAACCCCCACCATAAACCAAAGATGGGTTTATGTAAATCTTGGAATTAAGGAACCACTTGGCCTTCCCCCCAAGAAGCTCATGTAACTTTTATTCTCCATTAAATAAAAAATGGGTAAATAAAATATAAAATAAATAAATATCCCCTCAATCCCCCTCTCTTGTGGAATCATAGCCCCCTATAACTCTTGTCCTTGTCCATTTACCAGTCAATGATGTATTTATTATTAATAATGATCAAACATTACATTTCCTAGGCACACTAGCCTCTTTAAATTGTTTGGGCACTTTGGCCTTTCATGGAATAACATAATACATTATTTAATATGGGGCTCAAAACCCAGGGTGTTACATCCTCTCCCCCTTATTTTGGCACTATCCTCAGTGCATATACAAAATAGAAACAAAATTTCATAATTTATTCAAAATATTGTGGGTACTCTTCCCACACATCATCTTCATGCTCCCAAGTAGCATCTTCATGGCCATAGTAGGTCCACTAGACTGTTACCAGCTCTATAACTCGATTCCAGAGCATTTTAAATTTTGTATCCAATATTCACATTGGTTGGACCTGAAAGTCTCCCTTTGTCTCTACCAGAATCGCGTGCCAATAAATAACATGGTTAGGATCATGTACATATTTTTTTAGCAAAGATACATGAAATATATTATGCACATTCATGGAAGCAGGAAATGCAAACATGTATGCAATTGACCCTATTCTGTCTAATATCTCAAATGGACCATAGAATCTAGCTATTAGCTTTGTACAACTACCCAAATTCAAATATCTCTTCTTGGGATTCACTTTTAAAAGCACATGCTCCCCCCACTTTAAATTCTCTAGCTATTTTGTTCTTATCTGCATAAAGTTTTTGTCTATCTTGAGCTGCCTTTAAATTTTTCTTAATTCTAACCATCTGGTCTTCCATATCCTTGAGCAATTCTGGCCCAAGTACCACTTGGTCTATTGGGTTGTCCCAACTCACTGGAGTATTGCATTTCCTACCATATAAAGCTTCAAATGGGCTCATTTTCAATGAAGCTTGTTACACATTATTATAGACAAACTCAGCCAAGTGAAAGTAATCTTCCCACTTAGATGAATTATCCATCACATACATTCTCAACATGTCTTCAATTTCTTGTTTGAATCTCTCTGTCTGACCATCTGACTATGGATGATATGTTGTACTAAAGTTCATATTTGTACCAAATCCTTTGAACAATCCCCTCCATAAATTTGAAGTAAACTTTGTGTCTTTGTCTGAGACAATTGTCTTAAGTATCCCATGCAACCTAGCAATCTCCCTCATGTAGATTTCTGCAATATTATTTGTTGTATGAGTCATTTTTATAGGAACAAAATGAGCATCCTTTGTCAATTTATCAACCATGACCATGATTGAATCATGTTGTCTTGTTGTCCTGGGAAATTTAGTTATAAAATCAATGGTTACCACTTCCCACTTCTTCTCTGGAATTGGTAATGGTTGTAGCAAACCTGTTGGGTGCCTATGCTCATCCTTCACTCTCTGACATTCCATACATATGGCAATGTAATCAACAACATATTTTTTCATTCCTGGCCAAAAGAATTGGCTTCTTACTGCTGCAATTGTTTTCTGGTAACCGAGATGTCCGACATATGGAACATTATGAATTTACTTTTATATCAAATTCCTAGGTTCTCCTGAACAAGGAACATAAATTCTATTTTTATGCTTAAGTAACCCATCTTCCTTCATCTCATATTATTTAATTTTCTGTTGTACATTTTCTTGTTGTAAGCATTCTTTTACCTGTAGGTAATGCTAATATGTGACAACACCATCTAAAATTCTCCTCTTTAAATGTGACTTATGCATACTAACAATTGTAGCATGGATGAGATGTACTCTTCTACTAAGTGCATTGAAAACTTTATTTTCTTTTCCTTTGATATTCTTGATGTAAAAATCATATTCACTTAAAAATTCCATCCATATCATTTTCCTGGCATTCAAAGTTGGTTGTTCAAAAAGATATTTCAGACCATTGTGGTCTATTCTTAATTCAAATCTCTTCCCCATGAGATAATTCCTCCACATATTCAATGTGTGAACAATGGAAACAAGTTCCAAGTCATGTGTGGCATAGTTCCTCTCATGTTCTTTCATCTTTCTAGACTCATAACCAATGACATGTCCATTTTGAGAGAGGACTCCACCAAGTCCTTCCTTGCATGCATATATAGATACCGCAAAACTTTCATTTGGGTCAACAATCTTTAAAATAGGATCACTTGTAAGTAACTCTTTCAGCAGATTAATGTTCTCTTCACACTTTGTTGTCCATTCAAATTTAATTCCCTTATTTTGCAAAGAAGTGATGGGATGAGAAATCTTAGAGAACCCTGCTATAAATCTTTTGTAATAACCAACTAATCCCATACAATATCTAACTTTTGAAATATTCTTAGATGTTGTCCATCCTCTAATGGTTTCAATCTTCTCTGGATCCACTACTATAGCTTGTTTTGAAATAATGTTTCCCAAATAATGGACCTATTCTTGGTAAAAATAACACTTAATAAGTTTGGCATACAATTGATGTTCCCTTAGCACTTGCAATACCAATCTTAGGTGATTTTCATGCTCTTCTTTTGACTTAGAATAGAAAAGTATGTCATCCAGGAATACTATGACAAACTTATCCAAATAATTTCTGAATATGCCATTCATTAAGCACATAAAGACAATTGGTGCATTGGACAGTCCAAATGGCACCACTTGAAATTCATAATTCCCATACCTGGTTCTAAAGGTTGTCTTATTGATGTCTTCTTCCTTTATTCTTACCTGATGGTACCTTGATCTCAAGTCTATCTTTGAAAATATCTTTTCCCCACTCAACTTATCAAAGAGGTCATCAATTCTAGGTAGAGGGTAATTGTTCTTTACAGTGGATTTATTCATCTGTCGAAAGTCAATGCATAGCCTCAAAGTTCCATCCTTCTTTTTGACAAATAATATTGGTGCTCCCCAAGGAGAAACACTTGGACATATGTACCCTTTCTTCATCAATTCTTCCAACTGCATTTGTAATTCTTTTAATTCTGGTGTACTCATTTTGTTGGGTGTTTTTGATACCAGGGAAGATGTTGACACTAAATCAATAGAGAAATATATCTCCCTCTTGGGTGGCAACCCTGGTATTTCTTGGAATACATATTCAAATTCTTGTAGTACCGAAAATTCTTCAAGGCTTTGCCCCTTTGTCTTTTCTCGCTCCTCCACATGGGCTGCATACAATTGACATACTTTTCGGAAACATCTCTTCAGTTGTAAGGCTGAAATGTCCCTTATAGAGATGGGTCTTGGAACTCCTTTCACAGTGCTATGTTTTCCTTCTTCATCAAGACATGTAAATGTCTTGTTATGACAATCTAGGACAACATGATGCTTGTCCAACCAATCCATTCCAATTAGAATATCATAATATCCCAATGGTATAAAATTTAGATCAACATTAGTATTCACACCATTAATACGTATGGAACAACCTCTAACCATATCATGGATTTTCTTTTTGGTTCCAATGGCTAGCTAAACCAAACTTGATTTTTCAAGCTTAACTTTCTCCAAATGTAATCTATCCACTATTTTAGGATCAATGTAACAATTACTTGGTCTTGAATCAATTAAAATAGAAATAGGTTGATTAATGATCTTACCTTCCACCTCAATCATATTGGATTGGTACTCTTCTTGTCGATCATCTAAAGTTGCATAAATTCTTCCCATGTCTCCTACTGTTGTAGCCTCTTGGATGTTGCACATGGTCTTCAATATGTCCTTTTTGTGAGGGAAATCCTTGTACAAGTGATCTTCTTTGCATCACCAACATTGGATTGGTGGTGTTCCCCTTTTTCCCAAGGAGTCTTCTCTCTTGGATTCATCCTTAACATACTAGTATGGCTAATTTTTATTAGGGATATTTCTATTAAAAGGAGGCTTGAATCCCTTCTTTCTTTAATCAGACTTCTCCTTCTTCTTATCCTTCCAAGATTTCTGCAAATATTCTCTGCCCTTTCCTTGCTCATACATGTACTTATCCTTCCTGATGGTCTCATTCAAAGTCTTGGGTTCATCATATTGAATCTTCTCTTTATAAATTGATTGCAAACCACTCAAAAATATCATTACTTTCACCTTCTCATCTTTTATAAACTCCACATACTTTAGTATTCCCACAAACTTATTTTCATACTCTTCCATGGTCATGCTTCCCATCCCGATTTCAAATAACTCCTGCATTTTCTTGTCATAGAAGTGTTCTAAAAGGTACTCCTTCTAAAAATATTTCTTGAACTGCTTCCCACTGATCCTATTCTCATTAATGTGCTCAGCTTGCTTGAGCTTATCCCACCACATAGTATCTTTCCCATGTAAATGGTATGTGGAAATTTTGGCTTCTAGGTTTGATGAGTGGCTATTCAATTGAAAATACCTCATGAGTCCAAGAAACCATGCCTCAACATCATCTTCCCTTTATCTTTCACCATCGAAGGATGATGGCTTAAGCTTCCTCATCTCTCCTTGCAAATTGTCCAATTCATGTCTACTTCTTTGGTGCCTAACAGGAGACATCTCTGGGCTACTTATGGAATCTTCGGATGCATAAAATTTCCCTTCTAAATAGGGAGGTGAGTGATGTCTATGATTTCTACTAGTACTTCTTGAATAACCAGTTCTTCTATGGTCATCTCTTCTCTCATTACATACTCTCTCTTCCTCCTGTTTTGAGTTTGATCCATTCTTTGTTTTCCTCTGCAACTGATTTAATCTTTGCATCACTTGAGAAATTAACTGATTTTTTTCTCTTATCAGTCTCTCATTGTCTTCTTTGTAACTCCGCACTTCAATTTCCAGGCTTCTCATAGTCTCTATCAATGTTTCTTTCTCTCCTATGGCCTAGTGTCCATTGGATTTTGTATTTGCATTACCAACACTGATATTCTGACCTTTGGCCTCTTTATCATGGATGGAATATCCCTCTCCTTCTTCCATTTCTTGAATATGCATTATTATATTGAACTGATATGTTTACACCGCCTAATTTTGAAAAATGTGCAAGCAACCATTTTGTTAGAATTATGCATATTAAAGAAAAATCCCAAACAATGCTACATGCCCTTTTTATTCTCAATTTGTGAAGAATGTATTATCAGTATCCATATTATAACACTTCCATGTTATCCTTTAGTTGGTACATAATTCAAATTCAACATAGGCACTTCCTTCAAACCACTTTCCATGTGACCATGGCTCGAAACCACGGGCTTATTCACTTTTTAGTGCCTTCCTCTTCATTGTTCTACATAGGATATTTCGCGAACATAATCTCCAAGGGCTTGGTTACTTCTAGATCCTTTTTTTGTGAGACCGACATTGGGACCAATTCCTCCAGACTTCAACCTTCGACTATTTTCCATTTTCAAACTCCCACTTCTCCTAGAGTTAAACTTCGCCGAAGTCCTTCCAATAACTCTATTAGCAGATCAGACGATTGAGATTTAATCTCATGTTGAATGGACAGTCCCGCCCCATATGGAGGCTTCAATGAGATCCATGGTCACGACTTAATTAGACAATAGGATGGATGACTCTTAATCAATTTGGGACTTTGACACTTTGGGACTCCAGGATATTTCAACTCCCCCAAAGTGATACATGTCAAAGTACTTACCCTATCCTTCCACTATTTAATCCGATGGATAAGACTTAATCAAGCATTGGGATGGACGATGATTATTCATTTCTGGACTTTGACGCTCTGGGACTCTGAGACATTACAACTCCCGAGTCGTTCCACTTCCCAGTAGTAATAATTGTCGAAGTGCTTACGCCATCCTTCCACTGCTTGATCTAGTGATTGAGAAAGGTCCCAAAGGGATATTATATCGACGATCTGCGTGAATTCACGACTTCAGTCTTTGGCACTTTCACTGGTAGAGACTTTGAACACCCTCGAACACCATACTCTCGGAGATGACATGGCATGTTGATGTCACCCATGGTGACGTCGACGCATGGCATGTGCACCATGTGTCACTAAAAAATGAACAATTTGGGGCCCAAAAGGTACTGAATCTAGGTGACATGTGTCCCCACATGGAACCCTTCTCACGTGGCCTACAACACCTCATCCATCAATTGAATGACCCGCATTCTCTTCTCCAGATATGATGGCTTGCATGATTTCACGACGACAACCATACACTTCGTGGTTTCATCACTTTGGGGCTTCGACACTTCGGGGATTTGGAAGTTTCTTGACTCCAACACACACTACGTCTTGGATAGCCAAAATATAAACTGAAATTGATGACTCATAGCCCTCCCATAGCCAATGGCTGTGATTAACTTCAGTCTTCAGATTTCGGGGCTTCTTGCTCCAGAGGACCACCAAACTCTTGAACTGTTGAACATCGAATTGGCGAAGAGAAGAGATCTACGATTGATACTCTCCTTTGATCAACGACTAGGGTTAACTCTGGTACTTCATAGATTCATGAATTTTCACACCAAAATAAATTTCACCCACAATCCTCTGAATACCCGAACTTCTGAATACGTGGAAATCTATGTACATGTGTACCCAACAAATAACAGTTAGGATTTACTCCAGAATTCGGGGCTTCAGGGAATTATCCACTCTGCACAACCACAACCAATTTTTTCAGAAGTGTCTAATCTCCTAAGCACTCAGGGGTCCAAAGGCTCACACTCTCCTAGTGATCTACGGTGTAGATTCACTCCAGGACTTCGCAGCTTCGAGGATTTTCCCTCTTGGTGACACAAGGGTCAATGTTTCCCGAAGTGTCGAATCTATAAATTGTGAGATATATGGCTCACTTTCCATGATGGGATCTATGACTAAGATCCACCCTGCTTTGGCCAAGACTTATTGACTAAGAACTTCTATCGACGGTTCTTGTTCTCCTGCGCTCAGATCCAATGACTGGGATATGATATGCTCGGTTGTGTTCTCTCCTCTTCTATGGGTTTGATCCAATGGCCCATATATAATCTTGTATCCTAGATCAATGGTTGTTGTGGTTTCTCTCCTCTGCATCTCCACTTCCTTCCAACGAAGGATTTCTCAATCTTTTAAAAGCTCGACCTTTGATCTCTCCACTACAGGGTCGACTCCTTGGCCTTTACTTGCTTTCTCAAACCGCTACACCTCCTGAGCTTTCAAACATAGTCAAAGTGTTCTCTCAACGCCCACTTGGCACCCTATAGATTCAAATTCAACCAATTCCGGGTCTAAATTTACTAGAATAGATATTAAATTAAGAATATCTCACCACTTGGCCAAATTTATCAAATTTCCCATGAATTTAACAACAAAAATTAGGGATTTTTTCCAATTCCACGCAATTGCTTCTGATTGTTGTTGGCACGAGTTTGATTAGACTAGGGTCCTTCTTAGGATACCAACAAAATATACCATGTAGTCTAGATCATTGGCATTTTCATCTCCTCCGAAAAGAAGAAGTCTCACCTGAAGCGCTGTCGAGACAGATAGATAGGGAAGGGTAGGGAAAAGACTTAAGAGGATCCATAGAGCCTTCAGGATTCATTCTTGATCTTGTGCAAGAGACATGAACAGATCTGAAACATACATGTGCAAGAATCGAACCTACTTATGTTGCGAACAAGAATTTAAACGTAGAACCATCAAATAGAACTCATAAGCCATAAGGAAATACTGTAATGCATAAGTAAACACACAGAGACACATCATATTTGAAAATTTAGGTCCTTCTTCATATTATCTTCAGAATATTTCTCTGATTACAGACTCAAAATTACACATTAGTGCACTGTATAGACTCTTGGCTCTGGACTCATGTCACAGAGCTCCAATTCTCAAACTGATAGATCCAATTCATTACAAACTCAAGACTTGACTTCACTTGACTTACAACAATCATCAACAACTAATCCGACTGGGTAAAAATGACAATAATGACTAAATCAACCAATCCACCAACCAACAACCCGACCAACCCTTTTACAATTATTTTCATCCCTATATATAAGATGGGTTGTGTCTTCCTTCTCGGCTTGCACGCTTTCTTGTTCTGTTCCAACCGTTTGTTTCTTAGCTGGCGTTGCGCTAACTTTTGCAATTGATTTCTGTTGCTCTTTCTCTAGGCCTCTGATGAATCTTGCGCAACTTGTGCTCAGTCAAAACTTGCACGATTCCTTATCCCAAAAACAAAGGGCCCAATAGGCTCCAACCACAATCCTTGACTTTCCCTCGAGTCAAGTGCTTGGTTCTTTCACATTTTCTAGGAGCATCTGTTGTGTTCCCTTGTCCTTATTTTATTCTTCCTTGGGCTCTTTTGTTTGTGCTTCTTCCTCTTTTACCTTTTCAAAAAAAGGGCCCAACTCTGCTACCAACTCTAGGGCTTGTTGTTTCACTCCTTGAAAGCTTCCAACTTTGTCTTGCCACTTCCTAGCAAGGAGTGATGCCTCGGCAACAAACTGTTGGGTTGTTTCCTTGCTATCCACCTTTGACTGGGACGCGACCAACAAGTTCCACTCGAAATCTGTAGTTTCATCAACTTGATGCATTTTCATGTATACTTCCTGAATAATAGGTCGGAATTTGCACAGCTCTTTCTTTGCTACGGACTATGCCTCAAAGAGGGTGTTCAACTCATTGTCCAGCTGTTGAATTTGGTCGAACTTCTGTTGTTGCTCCATAGGGTCCATTGTGGCGACAAATCCTTAATTCATCACTTAGATATTTGTGCACACCTCCTCCAAGACTTGGTTTCGTCGAGCAATGATGCCCATCCAGTCGCTAACTTCCCTGAAGATTTTTGTGCATTCCGTTGTGTGCTTGTGCAATGTTGCTTGGGCATTGTTACATTGCAATACTATCTTCTGCATTTTCTCCTGTAGCTTCTAGGGATGCTTCTCTGCCTCTTGTTGGGCCTGTTGTAACTGTTCTTTTAGCTTCTCAACTTGAGTGGCGATTTATTTCCATGCTCCTTGTAGTAACTCAATATGGTCTTCTAGCTTGCCTGCATCACTGACCTCAGGTAATTCGGGCACAACCTTTTGAATCTTCGGCCAGGCTTCGACAAGTCTTTCCTTCACTTTTTCCAGTTTGCACTGAACTTGGAGTTTTTCATGCGCTTCTTGCATCCTTCATG
>ML835407.1:0-11028 GCA_009831015.1 Picea engelmannii | reverse complement strand
GCGCCCAGTGAGAAGTTAGGGCGCGGGTTGCTTGTTTTGAGTGGTTTTTTGAGGAATTACTCAGCATGGCTTTGGCTAGGAAGAGGCATGAGTTGGCCTGATGCCAGGTAAACCTGTATGGTGCATTTTAGGGTTATAACACTGATGAATCTTGCGCAACTTGTGCTCAGTCAAAACTTGCACGATTCCTTATCCCAAAAACAAAGGGCCCAACAGGCTCCAACCACAATCCTTGACTTTCCCTCGAGTCAAGTGCTTGGTTCTTTCACATTTTCTAGGAGCATCTGTTGTGTTCCCTTGTCCTTCTTTTATTCTTCCTTGGGCTCTTTTGTTTGTGCTTCTTCTTCTTTTACCTTTTCAAACAAAGGGCCCAACTCTGCTACCAACTCTAGGGCTTTTTGTTTCACTCCTTGAAAGGTTCCAACTTTGTCTTGCCACTTCCTAGCAAGGAGTGATGCCTCGGCAACAAACTGTTGGGTTGTTTCCTTGCTATCCACCTTTGACTGGGACGCGACCAACAAGTTCCACTCGAAATATGTAGTTTCATCAACTTGATGCATTTGCATGTATACTTCCTGAATAATAGGTCGGAATTTGCACAGCTCTTTCTTTGCTACGGACTATGCCTCAAAGAGGGTGTTCAGCTCATTGTCCAGTTGTTGAATTTGGTCGAACTTCTGTTGTTGCTCCATAGGGTCCATTGTGGCGACAAATCCTTAATTCATCACTTAGATATTTGTGCGCACCTCCTCCAAGACTTGGTTTCGTCGAGCAATGATGCCCATCCAGTCGCTAACTTCCCTGAAGATTTTTGTGCATTCCGATGTGTGCTTGTGCAATGTTGCTTGGGCATTGTTACATTGCAATACTATCTTCTGCATTTTCTCCTGCAGCTTCTAGGGTTGCTTCTCTGCCTCTTGTTGGGCCTGTTGTAACTGTTCTTTTAGCTTCTCAACTTGAGTGGCGATTTATTTCCATGCTCCTTGTAGTAACTCAATATGGTGTTCTAGCTTGCCTGCATCACTGACCTCAGGTAATTCGGGCACAACCTTTTGAATCTTCGGCCAGGCTTCGACAAGTCTTTCCTTCACTTTTTCCAGTTTGCACTGAACTTGGAGTTTTTCATGCGCTTCTTGCATCCTTCATGTTTGCGTGACAAACTCTTCCTTCCTTGCAACCTCAATGGATCTCTCACCCTCTTGGAGCCTTTTTTCTAATTGATCATTTGATGCTCTGATCAGTCTAAATAAGTGTGTCATTGGCCACTGTACGAGGTTGACAGATAAAGGAGATGTGTCTTTGGGTGCTCGTGTCTGCAGTGGAAGTCCATTGGTCATTGAATGCTCTGAGAAAGTCTCTACCTCATCCTTTTTTGGTGGCCCTGGTGTGATCCTCAACCGTAGCTATGAGGGAAAAAGAGTTAGAACCTTTGTTCTGGCTATGAAAAGTTGCATCAGTTCTGTGCATTGCTGAGGGTCCTGGAGAACCCGCTCCATTTGTTCACATGCGGATGTTGC
Source organism: Picea engelmannii (assembly GCA_009831015.1). Classification (NCBI taxonomy): domain Eukaryota; kingdom Viridiplantae; phylum Streptophyta; class Pinopsida; order Pinales; family Pinaceae; genus Picea; species Picea engelmannii. The sequence goes on along the minus strand of ML835407.1, from coordinate 9,511 downwards.
CCTTGGTCCAGATGTTGATGTTGATTCCCTCTGAGGCTCTGGTAGCTCTGGCTCTCTTGTTGCTTCTACTTCCTACATCATGGTGTCTTGTACATCCTCACCCTTGGCTGGTGAGGGGATTTGTTGTTTTCTCTAGGAGTGCAACTCCTCCATAATGTGGGTGTCTTTTCCTTGCGCCCAAATTTTAGACTATTGTTCGTGGGTGTCTAGATTCAGACCATTTAGCTTTGTGCTCTGTTCTGGTGCTTTAAAGTCTGGACCATAAACTTATGATATTGGCTTAGGTGACTCTTGGGTTATTCTTGGGAGTCCTCGCTCCACTATTTCTGGTGGATCAAGCTGCATCGACTCTGGGGTTGTGGTCTAGGGTGGACGGGTGGTGGCAGGGTTTGGTGATTGGGGTGGTGGTGGTGATGGAGGGTGCTTAGTGACGAATGTGGATGGAAATGTTTCAGGCTCCATGTCATACTAAATGTCAATGATAGTGGTGGCTTTGACCATTGCGCAGGTGCGAGGAGTGGTTGATGCAAGGGGTTGGGGGTTTAGAGGTTTGTTCGACAAGACCCCAGTTATGGGCCTCTTCACTAATGGTTTGGTATTGAACACAACACCCAAGATCTGGTTAACATCCACACCTCACAACACGACATTGGCTGGTACCTGATGGAGTGCCAGTCTTTTCTTCCACTCCAACTATTGCATCTCTTCGTCCTCCTCAGAGTGTGATTGTGCTTGAGCTTTTGGATTCTTTGACTCTAGGCATGAGCTTGATCCTTCCCCTCCTCCTTTGTATTTTTTCTTCAGAAGCTTTGTAGGCAAAATGTAACGCATTCCTGACTTGTGCGGATTACATTTGACTACTGGCTATGACATGACTTCCCTGTCAAAGGCCTCCTCGTCCAGATAGAACGACAACATCCTTGTGTGGAAATATTCTTTGCTAACATGTCTTGGCCAAACAAATGTATGGTGTCGGTTCATGCTGAAGGTGATATTTCTTGTATTGCATTTCAGGAGCTCCTGCGGAATACACAACCTCTATGTTGCATCTATCAAGCTGTTGTATGACTTAGCAAATGTTGTGGTGTTGAAGGCTGTATTCTCTGAATCTGGCCTGGACTTCCATGGCTCGAACATCTTTGCCATGCACCCTTTGTCTGGTGTTGCTCGTTGTCTTCCCATAGGTGGCTTCCATTTGAACATTGCGAATTCCACAAGTAGATATTCATAAGTGAAGGTTCCTCCCTTCTCCTGTGCCTCCTCACATACCACTAGTAGTTCCTCTAGCAGGTAACTACACCAATTGAGCATTGCACCATTGGCGCAAAAGTCATCTATTGATAATACATCTAGGGTGCATTTTCCCTTGTAGTATGATCTCATAACCTTACTGGCTATGATGTAACAGCTAGTTCAGACTGTCTCGGGTAGTATTGGTTCAATTACTATTGTGCATCCTCCCCTCTTTGTGTTTAATTTCTCATACAGGCTGAGATCGCCTTTCTTTTTCCCGTCCTTACCAAGACCCTGGAATCATTTAGACACATCCTCTCCTTCGGAGGATAGTCTAGTAAGCTGTTGGATGTCCTCAACATGGATTGGATATTGCTTATCCAACCATAGACTTCTATCATGCACCCTGCTTATCAGAAATTTCATGCACCATGCAACCTCATCAGTGGTACCGAAGACTGGTAGGTTTCTCAGGTTCATGATGGTCGAATTGAATTAATTGATGAAGTCTTATTTTTGCACAAATTTCATATCTCCGGTTCCATCTAGAGCCATCTCCCAAAAGACATATGTGTGCATCTGAGGGAACAAAACTGAATCCGTGAGGTCAAGGTCGAGGAGCTTAACATGCTCCACTTTCCCTTTGACATCACCCACGAACTCGACCTGGGGGTCGCAAGGCTCATTTGGTACTGCTTCTTTAGACATGGAACTTCGACTTGTTGTGGCTCTCGACATTCAGACTTCTGCGGTAAGATAAGGACTTCGGATTTCACAATGGTACAGGCTGGTTTTCTCTACTGAATTCGAAAATGGCTATGCTTCTTTTGGAAATGATGCATTCTCGGGAGATTTCTCAGAGCCTTATACTTGGCTTGATGAGTAAGTTTAGCAGTAACTGTTGTTCATCATGACTTTATGGATGTAACAGGATCTGATTTTTCCAACGGGACAATTTAACAGGGTAAATCCTATTGGGAGATTCTGGAATTTACTTATTTGTGGAGTGGAATAGAGACGTGGTCGATTTCAGACCTTTCCATTTGACGGGTGGGTATCCCGGTGCGAACTTCGATGACATATTTTCATAACACGACTTTATGGCTTAATGGACTTCAGACATGGCACCAAAATGGAAATAAAGGCTGTGACTAGACTAGGTTCGTGTGGCATATGGATTCAGATCATATTTAGATTCATCCTTTCTCTGACCACAAAGGTTGTCCCTGTCATATTAATGACTGTCATTAATGGATTCTGTTAAGATTTGGATCCTGCACTGCTTAGTCATTAGTTCTATATCAAACAACACTTAAACAGAGAATGAACTATGTGTCATGGCACAACACTGCGCATATTGACTTTATTATTGAATTTACAAAAATTTCAGAAAACTCAAATCTAACAATTGTACAAGCTCTTTAGGACTAGAGCGAAAGTCCCTCTTTCTCAGTTTTGAGACAGGTAGGGCTTCAGGCAAGTGCCATTCACCCATCCTAGTCGTAGCATACCATCCAGTTGCGCGAGTCTGACTGCTCCTGAGGTTCGGATCTCCGAAATCATGAATGGTCCCAACCAATGCATACACAACTTTCTAGGATGCTTCTGGTACTGACTATCATATATTAGCACATTGTCTTCTTGTGTTAATACCTTGGTCTTAATGTGCCTGTCATGCCAATCTTTTTGTCTTGCTTTTTCAACCGACTGATGAAAGTCTGCTAGAAATCTGGGCTCTTCGAGTTCTTGTAGTTTTGTAAGTCTATGCGTAATGGATTCCTCTTCTGTCATGCATGTGACTTGTGCAATATACAAACTTGGAGTCTCAAATGATTTATCACATTCTGGAGTCCATTGGAACATTTCAACCTTTTTTAGTAGGTTTTCCAGAGGTGTAGTAATGTTGGCATATCTTCGGATGAACCTGCGATAGTAACCTGTGTGTCCCAGTGTGGAGTGCAACTGCTTAGCACTCGTAGGTGGTGGTATATTCACAATGACCACAACTTTGGCTGGGTCTACCAATACTCCTTCTCGGCAGACTATATGGCCCAACAAATTCCCATGTGGTACACAGAAGATACACTTTCTGAGATTCAATGAGATATGCAACTCTCTGCATCTGTCAAACATTAGCCTTAGCAGTGCTACATGTTCCTTGAACAGGATATATATTGTCCAATCATCCATATAGACTTCTATAAATTTGTGAATGAACTCTCTAAAAGTTGTTATCACAATCCTGGAAAAAACTGCAGGGGAGTTCTTTAAGCCAAATGGCATCACATTGTATGCAAAATATCCCCATTATGTTATGAAAGTGGTCTTTCTTTTGTCCTTGTTGGCCCTTGACCAAGTTTTGGGAGATCCTTGGTCAATTTTGACCTATTTTGGGACTTCGACAGCCTGTCGAAGACAAAGCAGAGATCGCGGGATCTCGACCCCTTTTTGGGACCTTTTTGGGATTTTGGAATATGTAGCAGGTATGGGAATGTTGGCCCATGGGTTTACCCATGTTTAGGCCTATTTTGTAAAGTATAAATAAGTAGCTAGGTTACATAAGTAGTGGGACGATAAGCTAAGTGCTAAGTGCAAGTATGGTTTGTAGATGCTCTATGCATATTGTGAGAAACTTGTAGAGCTAAGTGCAAGTGGTTGTAACAGACTGTGAAAGGCTTTGTGCCAGACCTAGCTCGGGGAAGGAGGATCTAGTGAGGTGCGCGGAGATCTCCTATCCTATGCAAAGTATGGCTTTTGTGGCTCTGTGCATGTAGATGACTGATTGAAGCTAATAAAGAAGAAGAATTGGTTGACGTAGCCCTTGAGAGAGGGTGAACCACGTAAATAATGTGTTATTCTGCTATGTGCAATGTTCTGATGTGTTTATGTCTTTATTTACTTGCTAATTTCTTTGATATAGATAGATAGATATTTTTATGCTCTGTTCTTATGATGACCCTGGATGCTAGATCTGACCTATGTGAACTTGCTTAGTGCTTGAATCTGCTAGATCTAATCTATTTCTTTATGCTGAGTGCTTAGATACATTAGATCTGGATGAATGTTGTGATGCTTTGCTTTGTCTGTGAAGTAGATATTGGGCAAATAATGATGAACTGAAGGTGCTAAGTGCCCTATTAAGTATTATAATCACAGATCTATGTCCCAGCTAAGGTTGCAGACACCTGAGTCTTGCAACCACCCCTGCCTCTACCTCGGGTGATACTTCATATGCTTTGTAGGTGTTGTTGAAAGGGTCGGTAGTTAGGGTTTTATTGGTGCATTGTTGTAGTGTTGAACCCCAGGTCTACCCCTGTGCGAACAAATCATTCTGTTGCTAGGACCTGAAACTGTGATTGCTGGGAACTGAGAAAGAAGAATCTTTGTGCAAAGATCCGACCTGAAATTGTGAAAGCTCTATGCATAGATTTGTTGCTCTAGTGTGCAGTACTCTACTTAGCTTGACAAGCTCTGTGCTAAGGAAAAGAAGTCTGATATGAAGAAAAGAGGTAAGATATGAAAGATTTGTGCTCTAAGAAAGGTAAAAGTGAGAATTTTTTATTAAAAGAGGTAAGATCTGAAAGCTCTGTACTCTGATAAAGGTAAGAATATTGAAAATTTATAGATCTAAAAGCTTTGTGCTCTATAGAAGTAAGATAAGTGGAATTTTTTGTTTCAATAGTATGGATCTAGGTATGTTTGATAGATTCTATCCTAGATTGAAAACTAGGGTATTAATAGATGAAAGAATATTTGATATTAGTAGATATGATAAGAATAGTGAAAACTATGTTATACCTAAGCATAGAAAGAATGTTTGGACTAATAAGTGGATGCAGGATCCTAGAAAGAAATGTTTGCAGGTTAGCTACCATGATCCTAGCGTGCAGTACAGGAAAGGTTGGGGATCATTTAGAATAAAGAGAGGATTAACCCTCTGTTACAGTTGCAGAAAACCGGGACATCTCACTAAGGAATGCCCTGGGAGAAGACCTAGTTGTCTTTGTTGTAAAGCTATGAACCATGAAGTATTGGATTGCCCTAGAATGATTGCTAAGGTTGAAAGAAGGATTATGAACCACGAAAACCCTAAGGCAGATCCAAAAACTAAGATTATGATAGAATCCCAGAAAGAATCAGAAAAAGTATTGCTACAGATGAAAGAAACCCTAAATGACTATCGACATGTTATATTATCAGAGATATTCAAAGAAAAAGAATGCATTGAAGCAAGAATAGAAGAATTCAATGTTGAATGTGTTCTGGATGAGGAAACACAGGTGAATATTATGAAAGAAAGAACTTGGGAACTTTTAGGAAAGCCTACAATGATTCCTTCATTAGGAGGAATAGGACTATTCAAAGGAAAGTTGGTAAACCTATGTGGAAAGCTCACCCGGATACCTATGAATGCCAATAGAGCTTTGACAAAAGAAGATTTTGAGGTTATTAAATTTATTGAGAACAATGCCCCATTTACCATTCTACTAGGAAAACCTTGGATTGAAAGAGATCAGGCCAGAAGGCAAGAAGAAGAAGAAGTTTTAGAGAAGAAGAAGCAAGAGTTAAAAGAATTCATGACTAGAAGGCTCACACACTTGATTGAAGAATAGAAGAACATATCAAAGCTATTTTACACCAGAGACCCAAATGTCAAAGTGGAAAGAACACTAGAGGACCCACAGAAGATTGAAGTACCTATTATAGATAAAGAAGAAGGATCACCCTCGAATCTTAGGAAATAATCTCAACATCGCAAAGTAACTCTGCCAAAAGAAGATAAGAATCAAAATGGAAAAAGGCATAATGAGATGAAGCCCACTGGGAAGAAGGCTAGAAAGCTAAGTAAGAAGAGAGCTAAGATCGAAAATTTGCAGAAGGGTCCAGAGGGAACCTCTCAGAAGGAAAATTTGGAAAATTGGAGCTTCGTCGGTATATCAGAACAACGTCACATGGCACTTCGCCATGGCGAAGAAATATAGCCATTGGGGACATTATAATCATTAGATCGATGCTCCAAACAGATAGAAATACATTTATGGACAGACAACTCACCATCCGACCGTTGGGACCATGCCATAACGGACAGAACAGAGCTAATGAAGGCTTCTCGCCTATTGCAAGCGACCCGTTGTCGAGTTACCTATTTATCTTGTCCCTCCATGCACCAAGAACAGTTTTGATAACTGCAAATTTGGGCTCACAAACTTGTTGATTTTACACAGTGGTCATTACGTTATTTCCATCTATCCTATTGCAGTGTCTAAGTTGCTCCCCAAACCCGAGATTGTTAACCCCGAGCATGTATGTCGAACGAGTTGAGCGTTGCAGAGAAATTTTTTGAAGAATTTTTGATCGACCTCATGACTGAAAGAGTCATGTCGATGTCTACAAGTGTAAAAGCATCATCGATGAGAGGATTGCAAGCATCTCCATCGACTGCTCACAGAGCCAGACCATCCCGACCATTAGATGAAAAGTGAACCAAGCACAGGGATGATCTAGCGAATGCCAAATTGATCCTGACTATATTTCCTGCCTATATTCCACCTCTGAGAGGTGCATTAAATCGAGACAGCATTCCCAGATATTTCGAATACACCTTGGTCACTGCGTACCTCCCGAAGGGGATCCGCGCAGTTCCATCAGACCAATATAAGATTGTAGCGTTGAAGTTCAGCGAATTCAACCTCAAAGATCGCAAAGTATATAACATGCTCACCCCACATAAGTACCTGACCAGAACTAAGGGGAAGAACTCAAAGATAATCCCCCAGTCGTGGACTATTAACCTCGCGCAATCTACCCTGTTGAACATCATGAAGATTCCCCACTTCGGAAGACACCAGGAGGTGAATGCATGTGTCAAGTTGTTTTTTTCTTGTTACCATGGCGGTTATTTATGGCTAAACCATCGTATAATAGTTGATCCAAAGTTGATCAATCAAATCATGGGCTTGAGTATGTAAGGACCTGATCCAAAATAGTTTTACCCCGAAAAAGCCATGGATCGTGCTCTAGCACAGAAGATAAAGGACACTTATGGGGATGTCGAGAAGGGAATGTGAGGATACAAGGTAGCTTCTATCAAGAGTGGCGCAATGCACCTCACCTGTCAGTTGATTGAAGGGAAGTTAGTAAGAAAGAACCAACCTACCCAAGTCACTGGTTTTGTAGTTGACCTCACAGGGAAGTGCGTGGAAGGCCTTCATATGAACTAGTCGAAGTACCTGGTGAACAATTGGAACTCGACTGCAGAGAAGCACAATATCAAGGATATGAATTTCATTTCAGTTGGCTCTTGATCCTTATAGATTTTATTGCCTGGGATATGTCGGAAGGTGTGACCTTCCTAGACATCGAGCCTTTTGAACCACTAGCCGTGAAGTTCAGTACATTGTGGTATTCAAGCGACATGAATACCATAGTGGCAGTCAAATGTTATTTTTCATACCTACTACAATCAACTGAAGATAGCCATCCAGTCCGAGCCTCGCATAACTCCGAACACTCTACACTGGTTTCATCCTTTGATGAATTTCAGTGCATATCGACATTTTATTTACATCACAGCGTGCGCCGACGAACACAAGCAACAAATTCAATCCTACTATAAGATGACGGAGGAGGACTTGGAGGAGATCACTAAGGACTGGTTGGTGGATCTCCTTATTCCAGTAGACCCTACAGAGATATCCGACATCGACAGCCCAGAAGCTACACAATATACACCTGGACCTAATAGAACAAAGAAGACCAAAGAAGTCCAAGAGATAGACAATGCATCCTTGAAGACTGCCTCCATATCACCAGAGCAAGGAGGTGATGACGAAGAGTTGAATGATAAAGAATTTGAACAGAAGAAAGGAGACGAGGTTGATCCCCTGAAGAAGAGGAAAGGTTCACCTCCGAAACCTTCCTCTCGGAAGAAATTGAAGGCCACCATGACCAAGATGCAGACTGTCCTCACCTCCGATGACTTTGACTTCCTCATATCCATCCTGCAAGATGCTTCACTGGAAATAGCAGAGAAACAAGAAGCAAAGAAAGAGGATATGTATGATCGAATTGAAACTGAATTTTGAGGGGTACAACAGGCCCTACAGTCTAGCCGCGTAGTCCCCACCACGCTGTTGTCGCCAGGAGAACCAGAGTTGGGAGACGAGCCAACCCAAATCCACCACCTAGACGATACAGTTGAAGCTTGCCTTCGACGAGCACAGGAAGAAACTGAACAAGCCACCCAGGCTTTGACGCAAGTACAAGGAGTACTCATAGAGAAATGCAGTGCTGCAAAATAGGAAAAGCTTGCTCTCCAAGTGAAGTTTGATGAAGAAAAAGCACAGCTACAACAAGGAAAAGAACAGTTTCTCACGGAGAAACTTGAAGTAAAAGAAGCGGTCAACTGAGCACTTTTCTCTGTGATAGTCATAGAAATAAAGACAGAGGACCGAGTCCCACAGGAAGTAGAACAACTCATAGAAGTCATCCAACAATTACAGCAATGCATACCATACTTAGAGCTGGGCGTAGTGCCCGAGGTCCCATAGGATGTAAGGGATCAAAGAGGAGAAAATTCTTGAAGCGCAGTTGAATGAATAAAAACCCTTGCTATGGAATGCAAGAAACTTACCAATCACAGTGCCCAGACCTACGAGCAACTCACGAAAAATCCAGAATTGAAGGCACCTGAGTCGCAGCTCCAAGAGGTGAAGTATCAAGCTGAAAAGATATAGGAACAGTTGAAGCCCCTGTCAGCTGTGGCAAGAATGAAGCGATCCCAAGAGTAGCAGACTGCCCAACAACAGATCCAAACTATCTAGAGCAGAGCTATGGAGGTAACTAAGAAACTCCAACCTATACAAGAAAAGGCTTACCAATTGTTTACAGAGGTAGAAGGCTAAGGAGCATAGCTAGAGTAAGTTTTCACTACAAATGAACAACGTCTAGAGGGACCTATCAACGATGCAGTCATCTAAGAGTTCGCTGAACAGGAGGCCATAGCATAACAACAAGTCGAAGTAGCTTGAGCCTAGCTCAAGGCTTTTGAAGTAGAACTACCTAGATCAGAGTGACTCGGGATGAGTCACAGGTGAGTGTTGGCGGCATGTTGGCCCATGACCAAGTTTTGGGAGATCCTTGGTCAAGTTTGACCTATTTTGGGACTTCGACAGCCTGTCGAAGATAGAGAGCAAGACGAAGGAAATATCGCGGGATCTCGACCCCTTTTTGGGACCTTTTTGGGATTTGGGAATATGTAACATTTATGGGAATGTCG
>ML835406.1:62206-86147 GCA_009831015.1 Picea engelmannii | reverse complement strand
TATGATCATTAAGGCCTCCCCAATAAGATAATATCATCAACAAACTGAGAGTTATTAATCCTTTTGGCCATTTGCACTATTTTTATCCCTGGAATAGTTTTCTGAATTCTTTCTTTGTCTAATCTTCGACTGAGGACTTGAACCATCAAAATATACATGATCGAGGAGAGAGGGAAACCCTGCTAAAGTCCTCTAGAAATTTTGAAAAAGGGAGTTGGTCTTCCTTTCACAAGATGGGAAATCCAAGGGTTGTGGATATAGGCTGCCACCTAGGAAATTAACTCCTCATTAAAGCCGAACTTAGTTAATACAATGAGGAGGAAGCTATGTCTGACCCCATCAAAGGAATTTTCCATGTCAATTTTGATGGCAATTCCTTGTTCTCTCTGGGTATGACTTAAATGAATTTCTTCTTGAACTAACATGATGTTATCCACCATTTGTCTCTTCTCTATAAAGCCACCCTGATTGGAGGAAATAATATTAAGGAGAAAGGGTTTCAGGGGATTGGCAATTATCTTCAAAATAATTTTGTATGAAGCATTACACGACGAAATAGGCTAAAATATAGCAAAGGAGGTAGGGTTGGCCTCTTTTGGAATCACAACTAGAAAGGCCGAATTTGTGTTGCCCCCAATATTCGTAGACCTTTGCACATATTGGATCTAAATCCTTATTGATTATGGACTAGCATTTAATACATAAATGCATCGAAAAACCATTTGTCCCAAGAGCCTTATCTGGATTCATTTGGTGAATCACCCCCAAAAATTATTCCTCTGTAACTAAACTGTTCAATTTCTTCTTACGTTCTTCACCGATTAAAGTGGGGATATTATCTAGCATGTTCTCTAATGAGCCTAAGTCTATATTATTATCTTCATTTTCAAGCTTATCAAAGTGAAAAAAGACTACTCCCTTGATTTTCTCAAAATCAGAGATCGTGTCCCCATCCTCATTTTTTATTTTCTTAACTTTGTTCCTCCAAAATCTAACTTTGGCTTATTGGTGGAAGAATTTAGTATTTTTGTCCCCTACCTACAACCATAGACTTTCAAGATTTAAGATGCCAGTGCTCCTCTTTTGTTCTTAGGACTTGTTAAAACTCTTGAAAGGTCATTTGTTCTTTTGCTAACAATTCTTGGGTCACTTGGTTTGTTTTTGTCTTGTCCTTTAACACATCCAATTTTTCTGCTAAATATTTTTTTGCAATTCTGGTTTTTTATCCTAGGATAGAGCCCACAGTTTAATGACCTGCTTTATAAGTTTGATCTTTTTTTCCCAAATGACCACTGGGGAACCATGGATCCATTGATTCCAAGAGGCTGAGACCAGTTATAAAAAGGAGGGATCTTGGAACCAGAGGGGATTAAATCTAAAGGGGATACAACCAAGGTATTTCAAATCAGTGAAAATTAGAGAGAAGGGTCTATGATCATAACCGAACCACGAGAGAATATGAGAGGAAGGAATAAGAGGGTCTTGCAACAAATTACTACTAAGTAAAAAGCGATCCAAGCAAGCTGCAATATGCCCTAGCCCCAATCTATTATTTGTCTAAGTGAATATTCCCTTGAGTGGTTGTAAGTCTACATGGTCAAAAGTGGACATAAATTCCTCCATGTGCTCTCTAAAGGGGTTGCAGACCAAATTCCCCCCTTTTTTCTTTACATTCATAGTGGTCTTAAAATCCCCGACCACATCATACATATGATTTATGCCCCTCTCCTATAGAGTATTCAATGTATTCCAACATGCCATTTTTTTCTTGAGGGATATGGGGCATATATATATTAATAACATGCAAAGACATACCTGAGAGAAGATGAACCAAATGAACCATTAGCCAATGATGTGTGACTTTCCAGCTTTCCAATTGAAAAACTTGCAGATTACAGAGAGTATAGAGGCCTCTAGAAGCGCCTATTGAGATAATCACGAGACTTTTGCAGTCATGCCAGATATATCCATTGTCACAAAGGATATCAATATCCTTTAGTTTAGTTTCCTAGATCAAGTGGAGACTGGATTTTTCTTTTTTGACTAAGCTTCTGACAATATCTTATTTCATTCTACCTCCAAACCCTCTATGATTCTATGAGAATTCTTTAATCATTTACTATAAGCTCTGGGGATTCCTCCTTTGGAGAAATTAAGACCACCTTGATTTCTAGAGGCTCACGGTTCTTTCTTGAGAACCCCACATAGTGCGTTTTGTTTCCTACGTTCTTTCTCCATATTTTTTTAGGCTTCCCATCTCTGTTGGTTTGAATTGTTCCCCAACTTCTTAGGGGGAGCACTGGGAGCTAATTCCTGGTTTGATTCCTCATCCGAGTAATCCAAAAGATCCACATCTCCGGGTTCCGCAGAACCAACCTAGTCGGTCAAGAATCTTTGAAGTAGGGATTTATGCAGCTTCTCCCTCAAGAAGGGGGTTCAATCCTTCATCCAAGTGAGGCCCCTGAACCACAGGTTTTTATTCTTTTGTTTCCACATTAGATACAATTTCAAATTGTTTTTTACTTACCAGAGGGTTCTTCCCATTAGACTGGCCTAAAGAAGAAGGTCTTGGACTAGAGGGAGATCCTAGAGGAGGCTGAGTTTTTTCTTGATTCGTCTATTAACCCTGCTTCATAGCTTGTTTTCCATTCTTGGTTGTGGCCATTGCTCATTAGGTTATGTTGGAGTGGCTTCTGGGAATGACTTGGGGAAGTTCTTTGTGAAATTACCATACTCGTGAAAGGATTTTCATTTGAATGGCAGTTTCTCATAGTCCACAGGATGGAGGTAGGACCAATTATGTAAGGTTAGCTTAACTACCTATGGGAGACATTTCTCTAGATCTACCTCAACACAAATTCGAGCACATGATTGCATACAATCCTTAGGTTCTCCTTGATCTATATACTTACCCAGAGTGTTTCCTATATTTTGAATGGTGTCATCATTCCAACAGTGCAAGGGAAGGTATGGAAAATGATCCCAGACATGGACAACTGAGGGGATCACATTTTTAGGGTAGAAATACAGAGTCCAACGATTTAGGTACATACCTCTAGACCCCATGAAATAGGGTCCAATTTTGAATATCAAGTCCATGTCTTCCTTTTCCTCGAATAAGAATGCAAAAAAACCCTACCGTAGAAGGAATGCGAGAGATGTCCCTTAATCAAGGGTCTCCAATTATTATCGACCCAAGTTTCCATAGCTATGGGGAGGGACAAATGCCTATAAATTGGTCAATTAAACCATTTTGTGCAAATCAAAGAGCAAGCTTTCTAGAGTTGTCTTGGACATGAACACACATGATTTCATCAAGTTTTTTGACGAAGCGCAACGAGGGGTGCTTGGAGGGTTTGGGAAGGGAAAAAATCAGAGAGGAGAAGGCAATGATACCGGTAAAAGGGGCACTAGAGCCCCCATTGGAATCCAAGGATATGGATCACACTAGCTAGGGTTTAGCAAAGGAGGATGCATGTGTATATTCATTCCATGTTAGAATCAAAACATGTAAGAATTATTTCAATTATCGCTATAAGTAAACTTTGATTCATTATTATCAACCATTATTATTATTTTAAGTACATGATGGAAAATTCAAATAATGTTGTAACACCCCTGTTTATAATAATCATTTTAGTGACGTGTAATTAAATATGATGTGTGGTCGCAGGCCCAAATATGTAATTTGTAAACATTGTATATTATCGTAATAATAAAATAAATGTGACGCTGGCTGTGGGTGGACACAGATGGAGTAATTGGGGGCTAAGTTTCCACAAGATAGGGGAATGTCTAGTAATTTCTAAGAAAGGGGCCCAAGGTGGGGGGGATTATTCATGTGTATTAATTCCAACCCATTCCTAAAATATTACTTTAAGTGAACCTTTCTAATTTTCATTTGAGTGTATGAGAGCCCAATCATTAAACATGTGTAAGAGGGGTTGGTGGGAACAACCACATCTCATAGTTATGAGAGCATGGGAGCTAAGTACAATCAACCTTGGGGAATGTGAGCCAATTCTCATGGGTGAAAGTGAAATATGAGTGGCCATCGGGGGTAGTTTTTAGAGCAACAAGGGAGTGGAGAGCATTGGAGCTTGAGGGAAACCATAGAAGGTGTTGTGGGAATCTTGTTGGAGTTGTTTTTGCATGAAGAAGCAATTTGTTAGGCCTATAGAGAGGGATATTTTTTGTGTGGGATATTTCCCTTGAATAGTGAGTTGTTTTGTTAGTTTTCATGGGGAAACTAGCATCCCTGGAGTCCCCAACATTAGAGATTCCTATCCAACCTTGTGTTGGATCCCTAGAGGGAAGAGGGAAGGGGGAAGGCATGAGGGACTATATTTAGTGAAGGGGAATCCTAATTCCTTGGGTTGCATAGGTTGAGGGGAAGAGAGCTGGAGGATTGGGATATTTGTTAGAAAACTGGTTGGCTATGGAAGTGAATTGGGTTGTGAGAGAGACACCCTCTTTTGTGGAATTGTAGCGCCAACACAGGGGTGATTTTCTGTTGAGATTTGGAGCAGCAAGTCTATGGTTGGGAGGAACGTCCATCCCCTGTAGTCAATTGATAATTTTTTTAAAAGATAAGTGATTTTGTCTTTGTTTTTTCAATTTTATTCATGTGTTTTTATTGTTGTGCATGAACTCTGAATTTATAACAATTTATATGTTGAATTGTGAATGATAAATGAGTTGCATTCATGTTTAAATAGTGTTGATAGAAGCATTTATTTTATTGGTATAAAAAAAATTATGGGTTATGTAGTGGGGTCACTACAAATGTCTTGAATGTAGGCAACATCAAGAACTAAGAACATGATTTATGCAAGAAGGCAATCCACTATGGAAACAATGAGAGGTTGAATTCAAGAAAAACATTGAACACGAAACTATCCAAGTAATGCAAGATCACAATAAAGAATCTTTTACAAATACAATGTCAAATCAAGGACAAAGCTATGTGGGCCCACTACTGCTCAAAAGGAGGATCATTAATTTATTATTAGCTTTCAATATTTTGACCCTCAAAAGCCCTTTGAGGGAGCTTAGGGGAAATATCCAATTATTTAGAGGGGCCATTTATTAAATGCAAACCATTTAACAACGTGGGACCCTTTGGAATTAAAAGAACATAATTGTATAGGGAGAACCCCCAAACTATATGTAATTGAAGAAACATTCAAATAAAAGGGGGCAACCTTCTTGATTAAAACCCTAAATTGCCACATAGTATGATAAACAAGAAAAGGTAGTTATGATAACTACTTTTCAAATTTGTATTTAAAGGATGAGAAAGATAATGAAAAGGGCCTTTTCCCCCTTGGGAGATAAGAGGTTAATCTACCCTAAAGATAAATCACTACTGGATCTTCTTTTTTGTTGCAATTTATCTTTTATTTCTTAATGAAATAAGCTATTGCTGATCGAAATTCTAGCTAGAGATTTATGTTGTGCTTTTAATTTGACATAGATTATTCTTGCTAGTCAATAGTGCATTGGAAGGCTATAAGAACAAGTAACTCTTTGTTGTATATTATTCTCATCAATCAGTATTTGTTCTTACTCTCTCTCACTTAGTATTTCTGTTGGTTTGGGTATGGAAATGTTACTTTCAATTATGTTTGCAGACTATCCTCTCTTCTTTTCTATTGTAATTTATCTTTTATTTCTTAATAAAAGAAGCCATCACTAGCCAAAATTCTTGTCAGAATTCTCTGTTGTGCTTTGAATTTGACACAGACTATTCTTATTACTCATATTGGAAGGCTGTAAGAATGAGTAACTATTTGTTGTAGATTATTTTCATCAACCACTATTTTCTCTTACTCTCTCTTGCTCAATATTTTTCACTGGTTTGGGTATGTAAATGTTACTTTCAACTATGTTTGTGGACTATCCTCAACTTGTTGTTTGTAATTTGAGGTTTATGTAAGAATATTTTGTGAACTATTTCCATATTATTATCTTAAATTTACTCCTATCAATTATATGCCCTCCTAGTTTTCTTCAAATAGGTTAGATGGGTATGTGGTTGTATCCTACATTTCCAATTGTAGATTATTCTCAGCTAGTTGTTAATTACCCTAGAGTTAATGTAATCTTTAGCACAATTTATGAATTCCTTGTTATGGATTGCAATTGATTAGGTCATATTATATCTGCATTTTTTGTTTTAATTAGTTTAGACATCAATATTTGCATTAACATATTAGTTAACTTAATTTTCATTTATTTTATTTGAAAATCCTAAATGGTGGATCATGCCACAACCAATAAAAACCTAAATAGTAATGGTTATTTGGCCATAATTTGGATTCCTACATCAAATGGGAGAGACTAATTGATCCTCTCTTATGGGGATAACCCCTATTGTTGATGCCGAGCATTTCACCTCGTCAACATGATTGGCACTATAAGGAGGGAGGATCAACAAGCTTCCCTTTTGTTGATATATTTTTTTGTTAGGGACAAAAGTCAACCTCCTAGGGCATTCTTGAAAGACTAATCAAGATTTTTCTCGACATTTTAATAGAGGTGTTACTCGTCTTTCTCACTCAAATATTCAATATATTTCCTCAAAACATAGATTCATTCATTCATAACATCAACACTTGTGAGTGGACCAGGTGGAAAAATAGCTAAACATATAAATTATAATAGAAAGATGATAATTTCACATGCAATAACAAAAAAGGTACATCCATTATTTTAATTATTGAGACTAATTGGGCCTCTCTTATGGGGATAACCCCTATTGTTGATGTCGGGCATTTCACCCCGTCAACAAAATTGGCACTATAAGGAGGGAGGATCAACAAGCTTCCCTTTTGTTGATCTCTTTTCCTGTTAGGGAAAAGAATCAACCTCCTAGGGTATTCTTGAAAGACTAATCAAGATTTTTATTGACATTTTTATAGAGGCAGTACTCATATTTCTCACTCAAATATTCAATATATTTTCTCAAAACATAGATTCATTAATTCATAACATCAACACCCGTGAGTGGACCAGGAGGTAAAATAACTAAATAGATAAATTATAATAGAAAGATAATCGCTGGGCGGAGGGGGGTCCCTTGTCCCACAAACAAGGGGGTCTCATACACCAATTTGGTGTGCTGGCTTGGCCGTGACCTTAAAAATAGATTATTATTATTATTATTATTCTAATCTCACATGCAATAACATAAAAGGTACATCCATTCCATTGCATCCATTATTTCAATTATTGAGAAAATTATGTTGAAGCAAGACTCATAGACATAACATAAGACTAATGAACCAAAAATAAGAAAGATTTAAATGATTTCAATAATTTATAATCATAATATGCATAGGAGAAACATACACAAGATCTCATTACTTTATAAAAAAGTCTAAAACCACAAATGTTATGAACTGCTGGAATAATTCTTAGTGAGAGTCAAAAAAATAATTACTCATGGATGTTCAAGTGTTTGCCTATCGCAAAACACAATGTTTATGATACTTAAATGATAAAAGGAAATGCATTTGTCAAAATGGACTGGGATGGGGCTCCCATGAACCAAATAAAATAACAGTGGTAACCTGGAAGACAAGAAAAAATGTAGTGAGGGATTGACTTTATGACTAAACAATAAGCCAATAAAGTTGGATGACTCACAGAATGGAAAGAAAAGAAGGGAAATGCTTCAAAAGAAAATGTACTCACAAAATAGCATAGGAATGGAAGACAGATGGATCTCTCTCTCTCTCTCTTAAAGATGCCTTCGATGTTGGGGTCATCATGTATTTATACCTGGGCTTCGATCGATATTGGAATAACTACTTCTTGGTAGATATTATGGGTTAACTATTTGTGCCAATGATCTGTTGAGCCATTCTTCAATATGTTCCTTCATTGGTGGGACAATGATGTCTTGTTTAACCTTGAGTGAAAATATTTCTTTTTCAATTTCTTCATGTTCAAAATTCAGTTGCTTGACTAATTCTCATTGGTCTTCATTTTTATTTAGAAAGGTAACAGGCTACAACTTAATTTCTTCCTCCATAAATTCAATGAGGTCATCAAAATAGCTTTCCCATGAAGATTTAATCACACTCAACTCTATGTTAATTCGTTCCTTAGTTATAAGCACAAAATTTCTTATAAGTGGTGGGCCTTCAATGTCTTTAACAATTTCTAGTGCTTTAAAGAATGCACCACTTCTTTTGTCATTTATCTTTGTACAGGTGGAAATTGCATCTTGTAACATTTGTATCCTTGCCATCCATCCTAATTTTCATTGTTTTATTCTATGGTTTGAAGGCAACTTTTATTGGTTTATATGATAATCACTTAAACTAGAAGCTCATGCAAAAAAGGTACTTAGATCATTTTTATAAAAAACATCATCATGTTCCAAGTCATTTTTCCAAATATTTTGTGAAGCTAGTGATCCTTTGTGATAAATTTCTTAGGCTTGAACTGACTTCCCATGCTTGTGAAATAATATTAAGTCGCTTATTAATATTTTATGCGAGATACAATCTAAATCCATTGAGAAATTTGGGCTTTTCTCACCTTTGTATATGTCCCAAGTGTACTTGGTGGCATTTGATCTAGAGAAATAATAGCCAGTGGTTCTGCAAACAATGGTTTGGTACTCTAAGTGTCCTAAAGTTCATTTACTCTTCTTTTCAACTTGATATTTTCCAACTCTTGTTTTGAAATGGAATGGGCAAGAACATCTCCGATAGTGATGTGCAATTTTAGGAGTCCTGAGGGTCTGACTCCCGAGACGTCAACCTCATAATTCCACTTCTGAGTTACTTTTTTTATTTTTCACTTTGACCTTTTCAATTTGCAACTTTTTCTCTTCTTTATTATATTACACATTATGCAATGTCAATGACTGCTCTTGAAAAATTGTTGGCTCTTCTTGAGACAACTCCTCTACAATTTGTTGGTTTTTAGCAGTTTGAAGGGATACCTAATCGGGTACAATGGTACTATCAATTTCCATGTCCATTGCATCTCTTGGGATTTCTAAATTCTATGAATCCTTCTTTCTTGAGCTTATCTTCCTTTTCTACTAAGATATTGTATGGGTTCTCTCAATATTAACAAGGGGTGGGTCATCCTCATCATCTCCTCTAGCACGTCCTTCATTGTTCTCGTCTCTGCTAACATTTGATTATTGTCTCTTTTGTGCAAAGGAGGAACTCCTACGTGTATGGGGGACATAAGAACATTGAACATTGGTTGCATCTTTACCTCTTTGCCTTGTTTTGTTTTGTTGCGGCCGAGTTTTGGAACTAACCTAAGTGACCAAATCATCATTACATGTTTTTTTTTCCTTTTTCTCTGGGGTATTTGGGTTGTTATCACCAGTTCCTTCAACAGTCCTTGTAAAAAGGTTGTTATATCTCATAGAAGCCAGATGTTGTGAAAACAACCCCTCGGGATCAAAAACTTGGAGAGGTTTTGCTTCCTTCAAATTAAATATGTTTAGTACTTCAGAGATTTCTAACAAGTGGGAGGCATTTCTTTCTGTTACATTGGAAACAATAAAGGGAAATGAGATAAATTATCTCTTTCTCTTTCTATCAAAAAGGATAGACCATGCTTTATACTGTCTACAGACCTCTGCAACAAAATACCTATCACGAGCAAATATTGGAAGCAAAAAAGGGCTTCCCTCGTAACCATATAGCCTAATGTAGGCATGATCTTCTTGATGTACAAAAACTCCCTTTCCTTTTAGAAAATCCTCAGCTTCTTGGGTTATCCTTGTTGGTGCTTCTCCAGTAAACATAAATCTAAATTATTTAAAAAATCTATCTTGAATAAGACAAAAATGGAATGGTGACTTATGCTTCCAAAACACAGGGTACCAAAATTGAACTGGTTCGTTCTCAACATCCAAATTACTTCTTAGCGGTAACCCCTCAAACACATTACAGTAGGTGATTTCCAGGACCAGATATGTAGTCATGAAGAATCTCTAAGTCTTTAAATAATTGGTACGCTAAAAATAAATCTCATTTTAGATTACCTCGGCCCAGTCGAAGATAACTTCCTTTCGAAAAAAAAATGCTATACATATAAAATTGACCTGGGGATATGAGAAGTGGATTCTCATCCCATCAATCGTGCAAACAACCATGAAAAATACCGATACAGCTCCACCAACAGAGTTATGTTGATGTCTAAAAGGTTAGCTTGCACCTCTGTAGAGGCAAGCATGAAATACTTTAGCAAATTAATCCAACCACCCTGGGAATCCATAAAAGAGTCAGTGTCAGGAAGCCTTAGAATTTTGTTGGATCTAGGTAATCGAAACATACTTTTAAATATCTTGGGAGTTATTGGAATGAGGTTCTTCCCCTCGAAAGATACTCAAATTGTTCTACTTTTTGAACCAAATCTTCAGGCACACCGAGAAACTAACTCCTTCAAGTCGAAGACTTCAGGCATGCAACCAACAATAACAACGTCGGTAATCTAGATTTTTTTATTCTTCTTTTGTTCAAGATTTAGACTCTAAAACCATTGACATGCCACAAACCAATGAATGTATTTATCTTGGCACGTGAGAGAGTTAATTGTATCCCCACAAAAAGGCTCTTTCCTCCTTCTCGCTGCCATATTTCTTATCCTTTCAAGTCACTTTGACATACATGACAATGAATTATAGAGCTCAAGCTACTTAAAGGTTAAGTGAATGAATAACATTTACTAAAACATCCCTTTAGCATGTACAAATTTCCTTCGAAATATGGGCAACCATAAATGGAAGTTATTTTGAAAAGCAAGTGATTCACGGGAAAATGGGATAATTAATCCACATTAACCCCAGATTTCCATCCTCTACCTCACAAATTAGAACTAATTAATGGATCACAAATGACCCTCAAGCAGTGTGCAAAGCGCAATATATGGATGAAAATTTCACCAAGTATAAATCAAGGAGAGAGATCAATGCCTTTAGAAACTTGTTATGCGGGAGACGTAAGTGTATGGGAGTGCAGGGGTTGGGGATATGGGTTGAACAGAGGTGGGCTATATGGAGTTCTACACACAACAATTGTGTGAACGAGGAGATGTGTGGAAGTTCTATTTGTGTGGATGTGAAGTTTGTGCAAGGTCTATGCACTACAAGAAATAAACTAAGTGTTGCAATGTGCGAAACATGGCTAGTGCGAGAGGGAGGTCTTGTGCAGAATGAAGGGTTATAGTTATGAAAAAGGGAATCTCTGCACAAGGTAACGAATCCCGCTCAAGTAATAAAAATGGCTAGTATAATGAAATGTTTCCATATTAGGAGCATGGTGGAACATAAAAGAAGTGGAAGTGATGAAAGATGGTATACATGGGTAAAATTTAAAAAATAGAAGGTGATACAACATTAAGAAATAAAGATTGAAAACTATTTTCTTGAGAATCTGCACCAGAGATTTTTTAGTTGATTCATCCAATCCATCTCCTCGAGGATAGTAATTTGATTATTGTCCCATTAATATGCCAAATTTACCACAAAAGGTTGTAAAATTTGAAGTGATGAACATAGAATCGTTATCTGTGATAAACTTCTCTGGAACGACAAATATTGATAAAAACATCCTCTTGTGAAAACTGAATGAGATGGTCAGTATTAGATTCTTTTAAAGCTACTACTTTAGGCCATTTTGTGAAATAATCAGTGGTTGTTATTATGGAGGAATGGCCTTTACTAGATTTTGGATTTATTGGGATTATAACATCCAAACTCCATTGCATGAAAGGACTTTCCACTGTTATTGTTTTCAGAAGTATAGTGACCCTCTTCTCTTTACCATAGAATTTTTGGCAAGTAAAAATTTTCTTACAAAAACATGTACATCTCTAAATCATGTTGGCCAATAAAAACTAGCTTGGACGATTCTATGAGATGTTACCATTGGAGAAAAATGTCCACCGCAAGTGCCTTCATGTGTTTCTTTCATTATTTCAATGGAATTGGAGTGCCTTAGGCATCTTAAAAACGTATCATCAAAATTTTCCCAAAATAATATCCCAGAAATCAATACATGAGCATTTGACTTCATCTTCTATGATATGCTTTCTTTTGCTTTCATGCCAATTGGAAACTGTCTCGATTTCAAATAAAAGACAATATTTTTGTACCATTCAGGTATTGGTATCATCTCATCTTGTGTGACAAGGGCTTTGTCATTAGATAAATCAATGCTTATTGATTCAACACCACCTATAACCTTGCATAATCCTTGTCCCTTTACAACCTTTAGTGGTTTTATCTCGACATCATATTATTGCAATTTGGCCAACCAGTTGGCCCATCTTCATTCTCTAAGTCGCTGAGACAACATCATCTTGATAGGAGGATATGGTACATAAGAAATCAAATGTGATGTCAAAATATAATTTCTAAAGTAGGAGACAACTTTGACCAGGGAAAATGCTTGTTTGTCCAAGGGAGAATACTTCAACTCATATTCTTGCAAGCATTTGCTCATGGAGGAAATAAGGTGCTCTTCGTTCAAAGTATTCTTCTAAGTTAGTATGGCAGCGATAGTTTCTTCTGAAGCAAAAGTGTAAATGATGATTTTTTTTCAAAGTTGGGGCTAATAAGGACTGGAGCTATGGAGATTTCCAATTTTACATCCAAGAAAGCTTCATGAGCTTCTTTAGACCATTCAAAAACTTGATCTTTTTTAAGCAACTTATTTATTGGTTTGAAAATGGATGCATAATCATGATCCGGATTTTATGAGCACAAAAAAATGAATACAGATTATTAAAATATGTTTAACATAGAATAACAAAGATACAATAAAACTGGTTTCTATTCTATAACGAAATAAGATGAAACTGTAAAATGTAGCGGAAAACAAACTTGTTGGAGAATGGTGGCGGCTTATCTCTGAGAAGAGATGTAACGACTGCGTTCATTCGCAAGAAGATGATTACAATGAGGATATGAATACCTTTTTACAATAAACAAGAATGCCAAAAACCCTATACATCCAAAAACCTAACCCTAGGAGATGAAGCGCCAAAAGTCATGTGGGACCCGTTGGGGTAAGTTAGTATATCAACTTCCAGGGGTCATAACTTTTGCATACTATCTCCGTTTTACGCGCACGATAGCCCGTTGGAAATTTCTATCCGAGGACTACACATGTTGCCATTACACTCTATCTCTAAATACAATTTGATTGTGGTGATCCCTAAAAACGTTGTTTAGGGCCTCAAAACGACCTCGGAAGTCAGGGACTCGAAAACTAGGAAAAAACTGCCAAATTGGAAAACTTCTAAAATGAGCCAGTTGGAATAGGTGGGAGGCCACTGAAATCCATCTGGACAAATCCTTCCCCCATAGGTAGCAATGGTCTCCATTGCATTTTTTCCCCCCATAAGATGAGGAAATTTCTACTGAATTTGGCCCTGGGTGAGCCACTTGCCTTGGTGTAGGAGTTGCCCTGCTTTGACAACTCGATAAAGCTGGATCCTTTGCTGGTGAGTGCCCTTGACCTGTGTGTCCACAATCTGATCACTGGATGCCTATTTTATGCAGTTGGGGTTGAGCTCTGTTAGTGTCATTTGTTCTGCTATCTCTGAGGTGTCCAATAATGGTGGGAAATAAGGCCGAAGGAGATCCATGTTGAACACTAGGTGCAGGCCAAGGAAAGGAGGAATGTTGAGCTCAAAATCATTGTCACCCACAACCTTGGTGATGGTGTACCACAGCCTTGGTGATGGTGTACGACCCATAACAGAGTGGGAGAATCTTCCGATTGGGCCCTGTAAGGTGTTCTTTCTGCAAGTGCAACCAAACTTTGTTGCCCATATGAAACTTATGTGGCACTCGGTGTTTTTCATGGCTCTGCTTGTACTTGGCATTGGACTTCTGTACAATATCCTGAACCTATTGGTGGATGTGCTGGATCCGCTCAATGAATCGGGTGGATTTGTTATCTTCAGTTGGAGCAGGGGATGAGTTGACCGAGGTGGCCGCAAGGGGTAGTGCAACATCCATGGGACCAAATGGTTGGAATCACAACCCCACTTGAAAGGGTCTATGGATAGTTGAGCTATGTAGGGATTGATTGTAGCTATGTTGAACATAGGGAAGACTCTCATCCCATGTGCGGGGGTGCTTTGAATTGTACATGTGAAAGATATGCACGATCATTAGATTTACAACCTTGGTTTGGCCATCTGTCTAGGGGTGGAAGGTCGTGGATTTGGTGAGCTTGGTGTCCAGCAATGACCAAAGGATCGACTAGAATGTGTTGAGAAACTGATTGTCTCGATTTGAGAGAATGGTTTGCGGGATTCCAAAATGTACCTAGACTTATTCAAAGAAGAGCTTGGCAATGGCCTCTGTTGTGATGTTCTTCTTGTAGGCGACCATAATCACCATATTATAAAAGCGATAAAAAACCACAAAAACACAGTCATTTCCCCTCTTGGTGGACGGGTGCCCCAACATGTAGTCCATTGAGATGGATTCCCATGGCCTGTCAGAAGTATGCAGAGGAGTGTACATGCCCTGTTTCTTAGTGGTGAATATGGCAATAACGTAGGCAGTGCAGGACCTGGTATACTTGCTGACATCCTGTCGAAGTTTCGACCAGTAGAAATGTTTCTGCAACATTTGCACTGTCTTTTCAACGCCGAAGTGTCCTGCCACCCGACTGTAGTGGGATTCACAAATCAACTTCACTCACTCACTTGATAAAACACAGATATGGCCCAGATGACAGAACAACCCATCCTGAAGATGAAAATTAACGACAATTGAGTTTGTGCCCAATATTTTGTAGGTGGTGGCGAAGTCCATGTCTATCTCATAAAGTTGGGGCCATCTAGAGGTCTTGTTTCTGTAATATTCTAGCACCGTGGTGAGTACCACGACTTGCGATCAACTGAGGCAATCCGCGACTCGATTGGTACTTCTCGTTTTATACTTGACGTTGAGGTGGAATTTCTGCAAGTATGTGGACCACTTCTGATGGCAATCATTCTGCAATTTAGCTTGTTTCTACATGAAATGCAGTGGATTATGATTAGTGTGGATGATTGTCTCCTTCCCAAGAATGTATTGTCTCCACTGGCGACAGACTTGCACAATGAAGTACATTTATTTTTCATAAGTAGGGTACTTATGGACAACATCTGATACTGTCTCACTATGATAGGCCATAGGGTGGTCGTGTTTAGTGAGAACAACACCCACAACATGGTCTGAAGCATCTGTCTCGATCTCAAAGGGTTGTTGCAAGTCCGATAATGAAAGTATTGGGGATGAGCACAAGCGCTACTTCAAATCATCAAACGATTATTGTTGTGACCGACCCCACACAAATTTTTCCTTACCAACACCCATGGTTACTTGGCTGAGGGCCCAAGCAATATGGGAGAATCCCAACACGAACCTGCAGTAGAAATTGGCAAGGCCCAAGAAGCTCCGAAGCTCGGTGAGTGTGATTGGGGTTGGCCAGTAACAGATGACCTGGATCTTGGCTGGATCCACATGTACGCCATGTTGATCAACGATATAGCCCAGGTAATGGACCTTGTCCATGCTAAAGGAGAATTTTTCCAAGTTGGCGTATAGCTCTTGCTGCCACAGGGTGTGCAAAACCTGCTGAATATGATGCAAGTGTTCTGCCCAAGTCTTGCTATAGATGAGGATGTCATCCATATACACCACTACATAAGTATTGGTGAATGGTCATAGGATATCGTCCATCATCCTCATGAAAGTGTCTAGAGCATTTGTCAAACCAAAGGGCATGACCAAAAATTCAAAAATACCTTCCTTTGACTTGAAGGGGTCTTCCATACATCTGTTTGTTCTATTGGGACCTAGTGGTAGCCAGACTTCAAATCAATCTTACTGAAGTATTTTCCCCCCGTGAGCTGATCAAGGAGATCGTCAATTCATGGAATCGGGTACCAGTTTCTGACTGTGATTTTATTCAGGGTGCAATAATCAATGCAGAGTCGCCAGATTGCATCTTTCCTTTGTACCAGCACGATTGGGCTCCCACAAGGCGATGAGATAGGATGGATGTGCCCCTTGTGGAGCAGTTCATGGATATGTCGCTTGATCTCCTTATTCTCTAACAAATATCGACGGTAGACTGACCCATTGGGCAGCGGTGCACCGGAGGTCAGATCGATGGGATGCTTGACTTGATAGTGTAGAGGTACCTCGGGTACCTTGGTATTTGAGTATTCTTCCATGACCTTATCCACTTGCTTTTGCTGTGTGGAGAGGTCGACCATGGAGGCCCTGGATGTGGCTACGATCTTTTGCTCACTCTGAGAGAGAATCACAAAGAAGAAAAAATTCCCCATCTTTGAGATGACCTTCCTGCATTGCTTGGCAGAGATCAAGGAAATAACACTAGGTGGGATTGCCTCAGGTATCCTGTACAATTTCTTGTTGAAAGTCATAATAACACTGCGAGGTCTAGACTCATATACAACATGACATTTCCATAAATATGGTTGCCCCAAAAGAAGATTACAAACTTTGAGAGGAGAAATATCACACAATACCTCTTCTTTGAAGGGCTTGATGTCATATGACAAGCGACATTGTTGATTGACGTGGATATCACTTCCTTTGCGGAGCCATCAATTGGTGTAGGGCTGCGGGTGTGGCATTGTCAGCGGGGCAATCCACTTGAAAACCTCTGCTAAGATGAGGCTCTTCTGGCTACCGCTATCAACGATGAAGTGTAGTGGGGTACCCTTCACCCACATCTGTGAATGAAAAAGGCGCTCGCCTTCCTCTGGCTCATCTGGTTCACCGGGCTGGAGCTTGGTGGTGGAAACTGTAGCACTGGGTTCTGCATCAATGATCCATCTCCCCCTTTCTGGTTTTGACCCAGAGTCAGAAACTGCATGTGATTCAGAGTCTTTCACCTCAGCCACCAATGACTTCTTGGAGTGACAATCAACAATGTTATGCCAAGGGCTCTTATGGAAGTCGCACCACTTCCCGGTATCTTTCTTTGTCTTTTTGATGTCCTTCTTTTCTTGTGGCTTGGACTGGTTGTCCTGATGTTGTCCATATTTTATATGTCCTTTGTTCTCTAGGTTGGGGCCTCCCTTTCCTTGCTTTTATTGTGCAGGGTTCCCAGGCCCAAATTGTCACATCCTTTGTTTGAGGTTCTGCTCGATTTTGACRRCATATCGATAGGCCGCACCCAAGGATGAAATGTCCGRAAATTCYATTTCCATMTGGRTGTATCRATGCARAGCACCRTGATACTTGAGCACCATATTTCACTYAGAATMTTTGATACCTAGCTTGGTACGCAAGGTATGGAAGATATTTGTTAACTCGGGMAYTKCTTGGTCTCTTTCTTTYYGCARTGTGGTCCATTTTGTATACAGGTCGTCATAACTTCCRACAKGGTAGTATTGTTCCTTAATAACATCCCYGAAGGATTCCCAGCTGACTACGACTSTAAATRATGAGGGTTCCTCTATCTCCTTTTGCTCACAAAAAGTTTCCCACCAATATTTGACACRGGGAACGACTTTGAGGAGCACAAAAGTAACTTTTTCTCTATTCGAAAAGTTATGRACAAAAAAATACCCTTCTAGTAGATTCAATCACTTGTATACARAATCTRYGTTTATCYGACCTTCAAATATAGGAATATCAAAGTTGATTTGTACCTTSAAGGGGGCGACGCCTTYGCTCGAGGAAGATGCATCGCATGTTGGTAGCCRCCAAAGGATTTGCGCAAAATTATCCATCATATTGTTCCTCTATTGMGTGAGGSATTCCTTAAACAAMATTTTGAAAGGATCTCCTATCCCATCATATTTMTTTTCTCCTTCCATGAGAGGTCGCTTGGGCGTGCGAGAGCTTTTGTCCTCAAGAGAAACAAGCTCGAGACCCAATTCTTTGTACCCTGAMTRCATTGRGGACATGCATTAAAAMTGGMAASGAGYAKATCGATTTGATACCAATGATCCATATTTTATGAGCATAATGAAATGAATATAKAYTATTAAAAKATTCTTAACGCARAATAACAAAGATACAGTAAAACTGGTTTCTATTCAATAAGGAAATAARCTGAAACTGTAAAATGCAACGAAAAACAAGCTTGCTAGAATGGTGGTGGGTTATCTCTGAGAAGAGATGTGATGACTGYRCTCATTCGCAAGAATATGATTATAATGAGGCTTTGAAGGCCTTTTTAMAATAAATAGGAATTMAAAAAACCCTAGACATCCAAAAAKCTAACGCTAGGAGATGAAGCGCCAAAAGTCATGTGGGCCCCATTTGGGTAAGTTAGTACATAAACTTCTYGGGGTTGTAACTTTTGYATACGATCTCCRTTTTAGGCGCACGATAGCCCGTTGGAAAGGTCTATCCGAGGACTAYARATGTTGCCATCATACTTTAGTTGTGAATATATTTTGACTACAGYGAGCCCTAAAAACGTTGTTTAGGGCCTCAAAACAACCCTGAAAGTCAGGGACCYAAAAGCTAGGAAAAAACTGCCAAAATGAGCCAACTRGAATAGGTGGGAGGGCACTGACATCCRTTTAKATCAAATCAAGAACAAATMTYCTAGGAAAATTTGTTTTCCCAAAAAATTATTGGACCACATTGCGGCTTGTGGGAGGTTTCAATTCTACTATTGCTTTAATATTTTCTAGGTCTATATATATTCCTTCTTTGATCACAATGTGACMCAWCAATTTYYCTTCTGAGACTRYAAACATACATTTCTTAGGATTAAGGGATATGGCATATAATCTGCATTTTTCAAAAACTTGTTGTAKATGTRAGAAATGATGTTCCCTTAGCTTTGAATAAATTCTTAAATCACCTTGATAATCTACCATGAATTTTTCTATCATCTACTCGAATGCATGATTCATTGCTCTTTGAAATGTTGTTCCATCATTCATTAACCTAAATAACATTTTGATATAAGCATATGTTCCCCAAGGTGTTKTAAAKGTTATTTTATGTCTGTGTTCATCTGCTACCATCACTTGGTTGTGTCCAAAAAATCCATCCAGCATAGACATTATTGCAAAACCAGTAACCTATTGTAACAACATTTCCATATTGGGCAAAGGATAGTTATCCTTAAAAGAAGCTTTGTTCAAATCTCAAAAATTGACACATAGTCGAATTTCTCCATTCTTTTTTCTTACTACCATTGGATTTGAGATCCAATCAGAATGTCTAGCTGAAAAAATTATTCCTTCCCTTTCCATTTTCTCATGTTCCAATTTTACGAAAGGTTTTAATTTAGGATTGATAATCCTTAGCTTATGTCTAACAAGTTTGGTACCTACCTTGATTGGTATGATATGTTGGATAATAATTTTATCACACTCTTTGAGATCATCATATGCCCATGTGAAAATATCATAAAATTCTTTGAATATTTCAACATACTGATCAACTTCATCCTTGGTAGATGTGGTACCCAAGTTTAAAATTTTTGGTTTTTGTGAAGTCCCAATATTTACTTTCTGAATTTCTTGTACCTTTCTAAGTGATTGTTCTTCTTGTGGCTTACTCTTCATTATTTGATCATCTCGAGTAAAAAAAGATTCTAAAAGAATAAAAACTCTAGTACTTAAATCACTTCCATGACTAAGATACTCGGACATTTGACTTTCTGATGAGTCTTCTTCTTCAATGCTTTGCTCTGTGATAAATTCAACAACATGTTCTTCATTTTCAAATACTTTCCAAAATTTCTAGTTGTCTAATACCGATGGGTGAAAAATAATCTTGACATGGAATGAATTATAAGATGATTCTGAATTAAAGAGTGAGGTTGATACTATTAATGAGTCAGCCCTTTGATTTATTTCTCTCGGTATAATTGATATGCTAAAAGAGTTAAAGTTTTGGATGAGATCCCAAACTCTTTCAACATTAGTTTTCGGTATTTCTTTCTTAATGTTGTATCTTTTCATTTCTGTAATCAAAACACATGAGGATGCAATTCTCCTTGAGGATTTTTAAAAACCACACCTTCTCCATATCCAACTTTTGAGGAAGCACTATCAAAGAAAATTTTCCAAAATCCTTGGAATGGGGCTTCAAGATTATCTTCGATCCTGATATCATCTTCACATAAAATGGCATAATTACCATGAATGACATCGATGTAATCTACCGCTGCCTCAATTTCTTTTTTCTTGAATAGAAGAGGATTTCTCCATTCACGAAGTACCTTGGTGAGTCCTCCATCTTTATTTGCAAACATCATATAAATTCCATCATTTGTTATATATCCTCCCAAGGAAAATAACTATTCCCTTCCTAGAACAACTCTGTCTGTCGTGGGTAGGTCGACAACAATTATAGCAAAAACTGTTGTGATGTGTGGTGCATAGCTAATCCATGCACAAAAATATTTAATTTCTCCATATGTTGGGACTTTTCTTGAATCAATTTCATAAATTCTTTCCCATGTTTCATAATATTTAGTGCACTCCAAGCTAATTTCTTGCATTATGGAAAGAGACATGATGTTATTCATGGCACCACTATCTACCATACAATTATGCAATATCAACTTAGGTGTCTCCAAAGGTATGTAAAAAGGAGGGATTTTTCCCCGTGTTATCATAAAAGGGTTATAATTGTTGTTTATTACCAATAACTACTGTCTCTACTCTTGTAGCAGGCTAGTCTCCATTTTCTGATACTTTGAGTAGAATTTCTTTTTGTTGGGGAATTTTTACTACATCCAAAATTGGAAGAGTAATCTATAATTTTGTTAGATCATCGATAATATTATAATTCATCTAGGAAGAGCTTATTATTTCATCATTTTCCTGAGGATTTTGCCCCACATTTCTATAAATTGTTTTGGAAGGAACATTTTATGGAATATAAGGCTTGCCATTAAATGCCTTTGGTATTCCCCCCCCTTGTGGAGGGACATGATTTCTTCCCTGTAACTTATTTAATTAAGCCCTTGTTTGGACCATGTTATCTTTTTCCTTATTCATAAGTTCCTCTTCTTCAACTACCAAGTCTCCTTCTGAAAATGGTATTGTATCATATCCATCTCCATGGATTCAAGATTTCTATCAGGTGCCTCATTATTGACCTCTTAAGGATCCAAGAATTCATCTTCATCTTTGAGAAATTCATCATTTATTTCATCTATTACAATAACATTGAGATTTTGAAATTAGGGAGCTCTAGGCCTAGGATTGTTAGCATTATGGTTTCTTTCTGGACGTTCCTTAAAGCTATATGTTGATGCTGCAACATTATGATGTCGTGGACATGGTATTTTGTCTTCAACTCCGCTTAACCAAGCTATCTCATTCTGCATTTGTCTAACAATTCTATTCAATTGTGAAATTTCCGCATCTTGCTTTACATGAGCAGATTCATTTGTTAGAGGAAAGGCTCAAACATTTGGTGGTTGACCATGGAAGATTCCTCTTGCAACTTCTCTATCATCCACATTTCATACTAGTGTGGACATGATTGGATATGAAACTACAAGGGACATCATCTATCGTTCTACTCTTCCTAAAATAATATTAGGATTTGCGTTGGTCTCGAAGATATCCTCCTCCATTTCTAGTGATTTCCTCATAACCTCATTTAATGTAGTAATTCTGGTAGATTTGATTGCATATTTTACATTGGTGGGCATTGAATTTTTGAAACATCCCAAAATGACAGGGTCATTAGGACACTGATCTTCTGGTATTCGTTGCAAGGCTCTAAAAAATTGGAGATTAAAATCTCCAATCTTTTCATTCTTCTCCAAATGAATCTAAGTAAATCTAGTTAATAGGGTAAGATATGCAACATGATGAGAAAATCTACCCATGAATGCATACTCAATATCATCAAAACACGTGATCAAATTTTTTGGTAAAGATTGATACCAATGATAAGCTGGGTCAATTAGAGTTTGCATAAATACTCTGACCATAACATCATCATGCACCACTACATGTATATCACAGATTGTTAAAAGTGATCCAAATGTTGATCATGATTCATTATCCCATCACAATTAAATACAATAGGAATATTTGGCAATTGATGATGTTCACCTTGAAGAGCCAAAGGAATTATCCTTTGTCTCAGTCTTTGGTTTCTTTGCCTATCATTATTTGTTCCACCTTCTTCTCATCTTTCTTCATTTCTTGATTCATCATTTCGCTCTTCATGGTCTGCCATATCTTCTTGATGATCAAGTGATCCGAAAAGATCTTTTAATGACCGTGGTTGAGTTATTTTTGCATGCGTTTATTAACCATTTAAGAAACTAATGAAAGAGGATAAAGATAAGAGAATTATATCACAGCCATAAACTCATATACAGATCTGAACTGAAGAAATAATAACAACAAACCATAACAAGAAAAGTGATAATGGAGTTCGACACAAAATTGCCTACGTGTTCGGGCCTTTGTTTCAGTGGGGGAGGCTTCTTTATTTTTGTTCAAAGCTCAATAAATAAATTGCAGTAGTGCAATAAGGATAGAAGAATGATCTAGTCATGTTCTTCCAGATCTCTAGAACCCAACAGAAGAAACGACACGCAAAATGGATGACCGGAGCTCCCAGAAATGGCCCACAAGCGTCTGCTCCTCAACAACTTCCTTGCATAAAACTGGCTTTGGCTTGGCTTTGCTTCAGTATAAATCTGATATGACTGTCCTCCCATGGCCTAAAAAAGACCTGGTTTTTATACATCTAAAGTTGGTTATCCATCCCCAACTTCCTCCCAAAATCTGGGCTCAAATCCCCCTTCAAATGGCCCAAAATCCCCCAAAATCCCCCAAAAATCCATTTTCTAGACTAAATATAAGTCAGACATCCCAAAAATTCATTAATATATGGTTTAAAAACCACTTTATGTTTAATTATTGGGATTGGCCCCCTTGACTGACGCGCGCTCCCTCTCTGTGGTCATATGACTGCATAAAAATGTGGGCTGGGGCTTAGCCCCAACCCCTTTTCACCCTCCAATACAAACACTTATTGTGGTTCATTAAACAAGAAACATGGTGGCACATTGGTAATGGCTCTCCTCTAAGGTGCTTGGTCTTGGTGGGTGGTCGTGTGTTCAAAACCCATGGACCCCCAAGTATTTTTTGGAACTTTCCATTCGACCTTGACCTGGTGCCATGTGGCTGTTCATGCCTGGGCCACGTGGCACCTCAACATTTGACCAGATTTTGATTGGATCTGCCATCCACATCTACCCAGTCAATTGTTTCCACTTGTCACACTGCCATTGCCACATGTCACCTCCAGAGAGTGCCATTCCACCTTTTCACTGTTGACTTTTTTTTTGATTTTTTAGCTGTTTGGGAAAAACGGTTAGAGTGCGATAACTCTCGCATACGACGCCCGTTTGAGAAAGTGAATATATGGCCGAAATTAGCGCGACGAGCTGGTCACAATGGAATTGGTTTCGTATGATTATGAGAACTTTCATTTTTGAGCCTTTTTCAGCCTTGTTAGGCTCCTAGATTCGATTCTGGATCACACCTCCCCACTAAAGGACCTTTTGGTCCCCAAATTACTGACCAGTCAACAAGCTCAGGATAGGCCACCCATCTTGTCCTCTGTCTCTGAACTCTGTCCTGTGCACCTGTCTCATCAAGATCAACTGTAACACAATCATGACAACTAACAACATATTGTTAGCCATTTGAACCTTGTTACATTTTACTGAAGCCACTATCATCCATATAGACAACATTACTAATGATAGTATCAATAATATGACTGCAAATGAGCTGATATACTTGTAATATTTGCACGACATGAGCTTATCTTGAAGCAACCTATGATTGATTTTCCATTCAACAATCATTTCTTGTTCTTGCTTAAGATCAATTACTTCATTTGAAACAATTATTGGTTTGTTGCTTGCTTGCACTGCCTTCTTTAATTGTTCCATTGTTTGAAGTG